>VYZP01045157.1:7083-72916 GCA_013400635.1 Hypocryptadius cinnamomeus
TTTTTTTTTTTTGTGTGTGTGTGTGTGTCTGTTAACCCAACCTGATTGCTACAAGCGTGGTTCTGTGTCACAGTACCTTTTAGCCTTTTGCTAGTCTCTCTGGAGCTTATTCAAAATGTTGCTGTGATTATCTACTGCAGTATGTAATGCTGGAAGGTGTGAGTGAGTGTGGGTTGGCACGAACATGGCAAGAGCACTGCATACGTACTCAGTGAAGGTGTTCCAAACACCTTTGCTATTGCAAAGTGGGCAAACAATGCACATCAGAGGATGTGAAGCTCAATATCCATGCTGGAGTGGAAGGAAACTGCCTGCTCTCTATGGACGCACGTATGGTTGATNGGGCTGCTACAACAACATGTGGTGACAATAAGACAGATGGCTGCAGGATTAACCCTACTGGGTGATTTTGTTCTTTCTCTTTGTAGTATTGGAGGTGATGACACTCTGGAGATCCAGGCTACTTTACCCAGTGAGTATCCTAGAAAAGCAAAAGTTGGGTATTATACTGAAAGTGGTTTAAGTAGATGCTAGGAAACATCTGGAAATGGTCATTCCTTGAAAACGCTGGGGATGTTCATCTTGTGGGTATAAGCAGTTCATGTGAGTGAGAACTGACGTCCAGACTGACCTGATTAGCTGTAAAGTTGATTCAGCGTCTCCACGTCACAGGACCTGCATGTGGTTGTATCATCCTTTTGGCCAAAAGAATTAGGAGTAAATGTGCTGAAGGCGACAGAAGTTCATGGCAGATCTGTTCCTCCCTTATTTTGTTTTGTGCTTTCCAGTGACTGACTGTAATGTTTGTGGACAAATGAAGGGTTATGAAACAATTACCAGTTCATCTAGCCAGGATTGTTGACAAAGCTGTGGTTCTTCCAGATTATTTCAAGTTGCTACATAGCAGTGGAAAAAAAAAATCTAAAAGTACTATAAATTTTTGCCCCAGTGTTCTGTGTAATTGGGCCTGTAGTTGCCATAGAAACTAAAAAGTGGTCAACGTGACAATAAATTGGAAGGCACTTGGTTTACAATGGCTGCTCTATTTGTATGTGATCCATGCCGTGGAGCAGTTTGNGTGTTCCAAACACCTTTGCTATTGCAAAGTGGGCAAACAATGCACATCAGAGGATGTGAAGCTCAATATCCATGCTGGAGTGGAAGGAAACTGCCTGCTCTCTATGGACGCACGTATGGTTGATAAGTGTGTGCATGCATACATTGTTCTTTTTGCTCTTTCTTCATCCCTTTGCATGCGTCTGCAGGCATGGGTAGTTTCAGGAGGGGCTGCCACAGGTGGTGTAAGGCTCTGCACACAGACAAGTTTTGAATGGTGGGGCAGAGGCTCTATGTAATTGGCATTGCAGCATTGCAAACAGGTAGTTAATGAATATTTTGTGCAGCCTCTCCTGTGCATAACTGTGTGCAAATGGCACTTCAGCAAGGTAACATGGAGCAGCTTTAGGGAGGAAATATGCCTTTCTGTGGTAGCTATCCCAGCATGTCCAGATGTAAAATCAGTTCTCCCAATATGGTCTGTTCCCAGCCTGAAGGCATAGCTTCTATCTTAGTGCCGCCTTGCTTTATTGAATGTGAGTTATCCTTTCACTACTTTCCCTGAATTCCTGTGGTTTATCTCCTTAGTCCTGTTTGAAGCAAGTATTTGGGGGGGGGGGGGGGAAGGCANCTGACCTGATTAGCTGTAAAGTTGATTCAGCGTCTCCACGTCACAGGACCTGCATGTGGTTGTATCATCCTTTTGGCCAAAAGAATTAGGAGTAAATGTGCTGAAGGCGACAGAAGTTCATGGCAGATCTGTTCCTCCCTTATTTTGTTTTGTGCTTTCCAGTGACTGACTGTAATGTTTGTGGACAAATGAAGGGTTATGAAACAATTACCAGTTCATCTAGCCAGGATTGTTGACAAAGCTGTGGTTCTTCCAGATTATTTCAAGTTGCTACATAGCAGTGGAAAAAAAAAATCTAAAAGTACTATAAATTTTTGCCCCAGTGTTCTGTGTAATTGGGCCTGTAGTTGCCATAGAAACTAAAAAGTGGTCAACGTGACAATAAATTGGAAGGCACTTGGTTTACAATGGCTGCTCTATTTGTATGTGATCCATGCCGTGGAGCAGTTTGACAATACCTGACATTGTCAGTAAAAAATATGATGTGCTTTGCCTTGTACCAGGCATATCACTGTGTTTGAAGAAAAATAGAAGGCACAATTCATTTATGCATTATAAATGAGATTCTATGAAGAGGTTTCAGACAGCAGTACTACAGACACAGTCACAATAACAGTTTTTAGACATCATGCTTCCCCACTGAAATTTTCAGTGAAATCTAGAAAAATGGAGAAAAATCACTTCTCTGCCACAAGTATTATTATCTAGCTGGAGGAGTGAGAGGTAGAGGGCCATATTCAGGGAATCTGCTTCTGGTGCATGAAAGAAAGTAACCACGAATATTCTGACAAATTCAAGACTGGTGATTTGCCCAGGATCCACCTATGCATCTCCTGGGCCACCAGGCCTTGGTTCCTCAGGCCCATGGAGATGAATAATTGCAGTGATGAAATTTGGACAGTAACTAGAGTCTCCAAAGCAGAAATGTCTCTAGCTCCTGTGAGGCATAGTGAATGAGGGGAAAACACAGGTCAGTGTTCTCACCTCTCAATTGGCTCCTGCTGGCTGTACTGTGAATGGTTAAACACTGTGTTTTTTCTTTTTAAGACATCTTGAAGAAATTCAATCCAAACCTCTTTGGCTTCTCCACTGGCAGCTCTAAGGAAACAGCTGGATTCAATGTTGCGGAGAGAAATGCTGCAGCACGGTAAGGACAATCCCAAAGGAGTGAGAAGTCATGGACTGGCAGGTTACCTTTGTGGTGCATGTCAGGGTTGAGGTAATGCTGATGACCTGCTGGTACTCAGCATGTTTCTGTGATCTGATGTTTTTAATTGTGAGTTTCGGGTTTTTGGTGTTTTTAGTCAATTCAGTATTTGGGGGATTTATTTGTTATCTTTTTCTAAATTAGACACAAGCTTCCTTTCTTTATTCTATTTCTGCCCATAATTTTTGAGCCAATGCCTTAGTTATGCTTCTAATTCAACTGGGCTGAAATACCTTTTTCAACCCAGTCTTCAGTGTACAGGTCCCTAATTCACTGTCAGGCAATATTTGTAATGAGGAAAAAATTCATGAGCATCTCTTATTTCTTGATTTCTAGAGAATGTGCCTGAAACTAACAAATAGAAGCCCACTTCTACCCTAATGGCATTAAAAAATATCCCTGTTTGCAGTGCAAAAGGGTTTAAAAAAAAGGGCAGCTGGGAAACAACTCCTTTCTTCTCCTGAAGAAAAAAATCTACTGGTCTGTTAACAAACAAAACATGTAAGAATTTGTATGGCTTACACAGTACCTGCTCCATGAATACTCACAGAATTTGTTTCCAAAGCTTTTTGTGACACCTTTAACAGCCATTAAATCTGCTGCAAGAGAGATTTAGGATAACTATCAAAGCCTGTATAGCTACTAAATATTTCATAGATTCCCTGAACAAAGCTGACTCAGCGTGATCAATATGGTTCTAGGAATCCAAATAATGTAACTGCATTTGTGTAGTTGCTGGAGAGAGGCAGGGCTTATTAGCTCAAGCACAGTCTTTTTCTGGTATATCAAGAGCTCATTTCCAGCTGGTGTCTCAGCATGGTTTGTGCTTTGGCCCGTGGATGTTGCATCCTGTCCAGAGCTGGACTGGGATTCTCAAGCCTGGCAGTCCCACAGTGTAAGCATTCTCTTCCAGCCATAAGACAATTTATTATTATTTCAGGCCAGATCAGGAAGGCTGGTTAGGTGCCCAGCTTCTGTGTCAGCACCGAACTCCCGCACTAGACTTTTGAAGCGAGTTATGCAACTCAATGTCTCTGTGCATCTGGGCATTAGTGTTTTTTCCCAAACAAAATGTACCAAGGCCAAGTCAGAGACGGGAAGAACTCATACCAGTTGCCTGCCACTTGGCAGCCATCCCAGCTGAAGCCTTTTCGGATCAGATTATTCACTTGTGCAACTTGGTCCTTCAGTGTTTGCTCAGCCTTTTGAGGCATCACTTTCCTTATTCTGATTTCTGCTGATGCTGAGATCCCCTGTGATGAAGAGTGGGGATCAAGAGGGTGATGTGCTTTCAGAGCACACATCTGAAATCTTCTGTTCTCTCTCCTAGCGATATGCCAGCCCAAGCACGTGCATTGGTGGAGCTGATGAGAAGCAGCTCGGTGAGTGGGATTTGGTCCACACTTCTGTGCTGCCGGGGTCTCTGGGAGATGACTGTAGTTAATGGGATGCTTAAGTCATGAAGAGTGCTTTACTGATGAAAGAAAAGTCCTTGTCTCTGCTGTGCTTTCCAAGATGAATGTGCCAGATGAATTACCCCTAATGTAGGCTGCAGTGCAGCCAGGAGATGTAAGGATGGTAGTGAGGAAGAGGAGAAATCTGAAGGCTCTGGTGAGATCACAGGATTGCTTTGTTGAGCAGCAACCTTCAAAGTGAAGGTCATAAAGGCTGGGTGTAAAATTGCTGAAGCAGGTAGGTCTGCAGACCAACATGAGTCACAATATCCACAATACTGGGAAGAGGGACTATGAAGTCTTTGGAGGAGAAAAAGCTCTCTCAAAGTCTGGTTTTGAGTAGGCAAATAATTAATTAGTGACCAGAAACCGCAGAAATGGATGAATCTCTGTCACACCATAATCTTTTAGGGAATTAGTAGGGGATCTAGCATTGTGGACCAGTCTGCTGTGCCAACTCCACTGAGGGTAACAAAGGGCATCAAAAGCAGGGAGGGGAAGAAATCTGAGAAACCCAAGGCTGCCCTGCTCTGAGTGTTGGCTGAATTTGAGTGGATGACTGTCTGGGTGTGAGCTGTTTGTTCAGGGAGAGCATTCCCTCTAAGGGAACGGGAGTGCCTGGTGCTCCTTGGCTCAGACTGAATGGGAAAGGAAGGCACTGAATAAGCAGGATTTGTCAAAGCATGTGGCTCTCCATGCCAGAACTCTTGATGGATGCTGCATGCTCACCCCACTGTCAGTTACTCTGCATTGCCAATTGTTTGGCAGAGTGAAGAGAGCTGGCATGGCTTTTCAATAGAATAGAAGAGGAGAGGCTGTCGTGCTTTATTTTATTCACAGCTTTTTATGCATTTTTTTTAAAAAAGGGAGAGGGGTGTATCCCTGCCATAACATTGCCTCTTCATGAAAGTCTTTCTGAGCAAATTGCTGGTTAAAGAGGAGAATTCAGACCTGGGTGATTCCCAGGCCCTCCCTCTATTTGTGGGATCCTTTCGCAGATGTTTGTTATGTAAATGCACTACACTAAAAATAGTTGCCTTTGATTCCTTTCTTTGTACTGAATGTTACAAAATGTTTTGATGAGATCCAGCTCTCAGCAGCGCCTATTGTTAGCTTGCGGTGACGTGGATGCTGCAGCTGCCCTTATATGAGCTCAGTGAAGTCACCAGCCTCCTGGACTCTTCTATTTTCATCCAGCTGCCTGTTCCCTGGGGCACCCCTTGCCCCTCCTGGCCACGGGGTAATTCTTGCCCAGCTGGCAGGGATCCCCAGCAGCTCCAGTTCCACAGGCACATGAGTCACTCCAGCCTCCATTCCCACACGGCTTTATCCCCACGCTGCCTGCAGTGTGCAGCCATGGCTGGCAAATCTCTCCTGTCCACCCCTGTTTTGAAGGTGACATTCATTTAGGGATGCTTGCTACCACAGACACATTTCTGTGCTTGGTTACCCTGACAGAACTTGTCTGCTGAAGGGAATTTCCTTACAGGAGCCAAGGTGAATTGCAGTAGACTAGCAAACAGTTCAGATTTTCCCCCTGGAGAGATGCTTTTCTTTTGCCAGCTTAACTCAGCATACCTCCTTTGTTCTGCCCTACTGTCTGTGCCCATTTAGCCCCATTTGTGAATGTTACCTCTGCATGCCTAAGCAATGGATGCTGCAATCTGTTTATTTTATGTGCCACTAGAAAATTAACTTCAAGGAAGACTGGAAGCTGATTACCATCCTTGTTGGAGGCAGCGACCTATGCCAGTACTGCTTGGACAAGGTTTGTATCTCTGAATTAGGCATGCTCATCCAGGCATTTGGCAGATGACCAGCTCTGGAAACATAGCCTTTCTCTCTCTCAGGGAGCCAAAGTTCCTCTTTGTTTGAAAAGCACTTAGAAGTCCTGCCCCTTTCATCTTTATTGTATCAGAAACAAATGCAGCGCTTTTAATACAGGGGCACTGCAGCTCTGGAGAAATTAATTATTTGAGTACTAGGAACCTGCTCATATTGAACAAAACACAAAGATTAAGCTGAAGAGCTCTCCCTGCTTAACTGGACAAAGTGTGGTGTCTCTCAGGCATGTGAGGGGACAGAGCGAAGTCTTCTGGAAAACATTTCCACATAATAATTACTGAGGATGCCCAATTCTTGCTTCAGAATGACACCCAAAATAATAACATCAGTTTATAGGGAAAACATGTCTTTTCTTTAGCTGTCAGTGGTCATGCCCTCTGAAACTGTTTGTGTGGCACAGACAGAGGGTCTGTACCCCAGCTTGTTGGAAGGACCAGGCACTGTTACCTGTTTTGCTCTTTCCTTTACAGGCTGCTGCCTGGAGCCTTTGTCCCCAGAGCTCAGCTACACCTCTATAACTACAGTCACAAAGTTGTTTTGCTTATGGGCTTTGTGGGGTCTGACTGCCTTCATATCAGTTTCTCCAGATGGGCAGTTTGAAAAAAAAGATCTTGTTCTGTTTATAAGGCAAATCAGTCTGCTTTGGGTCCAATAAAAGACAGCCCAAAATCCAAAAATATGATCAATATAGTCATTATCAAGGAAAGGCACCCCAAGATACCTCAGGATTTTCTACAGAGGTTAGAGGAATATATTAATGGTGTAAAAACATAAGCACTATATAACCTCTGTACATGTGCCAGTAAACTTCTTGGTCTGGAAATATATCTTCCAACAAAAGAAAAAAGGAGCACTGAGTTGGTATGTCTTTTCACAGATCACCTTGTTAGTTCCTAAAAAAGACTGACTCAATTTTTTTTTTTATTATTATTTTTAATAGGAAACCTATTCAGTGCAAAAGTATGTAAAGCACCTTCAGGACACTCTGGATATTTTCTATAAGGAGGTAAGCTTTTAAGATACCCTAGCAAGCTATGTTCCTGGCAAGTACACTGATGTTTTTCTCACCTCTGATAGACTGTCAGTGATTATGTTTCATACAAGGTCATCTTTCAAATAGCTGGAGTCAGACTGTTCTTCAGTGCTGCATTTCAATGACTGTACTAGCTAATGCCCTGAGAAAGAAGCTGTAGTTTCGAAAAAACTGTGGGTTTGGCAATATTTATGCTGTGGACTAAACATACCATGACCCTACAGCAAATTTTCATGGCTAAACCAGCCATGAACAGTTTCATTTACCCTAGAGCAAATGGAAATGTCCCAGGGAGCGAAGCAGCATTTCAGCTAGTTTGTACTAGCTGCTGGAATTTCTTTGGCTGACATCCACTGTATGTCTCCCTCCCCCTCCTTTTATGCATCATCCTTGCACATGCCATTAGCTGCAGGCAGTGCAGTTTGCACTGACTCCCTGACCTACGGATGGCACTTCTCGCTCTTTGTAGTGGTATCATGTTCTGTTATTTGTAACATGTCTGTGTGTCTGGTTATTATAATCCTCGCAGCTCCCAAGAGTCTTTATCAACATGGTGGAGATGCTGGAGTTCTCTGGACTGCGTCAAATCACAGCAAGCTCTTCAGAGTGTGCCTTGACAGCAAAGTAAGTGAGCAAAACACCTCTTTGCCTATAAAGTGATTTTTTTTGGCTCAGCCTCAATTTCTACAGGAGGACATCCACACTGAGCTTTCCAAGCTACTTGCATTGCTGCCTTTACCTGATGTACCCATCAACTTTCTATTAGTTCTTGCAATACTTCAGCTAAAAACCCTGCACTTGTAGATAGCAGAGTTCTCACTTCTCAGCTGTAAGGCAGCATGACACAGCACAAGTCAACATATGATTGCTGAACTTCAAAGGCTTTTTTGCCCAGCCATCTGCTGGTCAGCACCACAGGCTGACATCCCCGATTCCTCTTTGTACCCAGTGTTGCATTGCCTCTGGTGCAGGCTGGGCTGCATGCAGCAGAGCACAACCAGGAACTGCTCCTTGCACCTAAAGAAAGAGACCAAAATCTTAACTCAGAGAAGGTTGAGAGACTTGTTTTAGAAAGCAGCAGTGTCTATAAAGGCATCAGAATGGACGTGAAAAGGCTCTTTAGTCTTGCAGAGAAAGGTATAACAAAGACCAGTAGTTGCAAGGTGATGCCAAATGAATTCCAATTAAGTTAGGCGCAGATTTTTAAAAATACAAGTGATTAACTACAGGAACACACTGGAAGGGAAAATAATGAATTGATGTTCTTGCTCAATGAATTCATATTCATTCCAAGCACATTCTTAGAAGATGAATTTCAGTGAAGCACAAGTTATTACCTCTTGTTATGAAGGTAACATAATAAAACTGAGTGGTGCAAGGACTCAAACTACATAAAAAATTTGTCTTTTCTAACTTTACACTCACAGATGTCTTAAACTCTGCTGTAAACCCATTCATGGGGTGGGTTTTCTTGTTATTCTGACGTGTGTGATTTCCTGCTGATGTGTGGCACACTAAACACTTCTTTCACATTTGACTTAAGAGTTGTGGATCCTGCAGCTCTTTCTGCCTGTGGTAGGTGTTCATTTTGAAAAGTAAGTCAGTAGAGATTTTTCTTTTGTGAAGTATCTGTCCATTCCTAAGCCACCAAGGTGGCTCTCCCTTCTGCGTGTGAGTTTTGAGCACCTATCCTGAGCTTCTTGAAGCAGACACACAGTGCTGAAGAACTGTGAATAAACTATTCTAGACTGGCTTTTAACTCTACTATTTCTTTCACTGAAGGAAAGTTTGCCCATGTTTCTTAAACCCAGAGGAAAATTCTTCTGAATTACAAGAAATTAAGAGAGTTAACAGAGATTTTCAGGTAATGCATTGATTCTGTAATTGGTCATCTTCACTTGTGTCTCTTTATATTGCTTCCCTCACTGCCCTTCCTGTCGTGCATATCCTCAGCAGAGGGATAACTGGAAAACAGCTTGGCTGCAGCCTAATCAAAACCCTACCCAGCTAACCAGTTAGTAGCAGTGCAAGACTTTCCACATTGCCTTCTGATTTGACCTCAGTTCTGAGCTGGATGCAGATGGAGACCAGTTCTGTTTGCAGCTGCTGTTTCAACAGCTAAAAAGGATTTAGTAATGATGGCTGCTTTGTTGATATGTGTTTGTCTGTTATGAGTCCAATGGTAGCTCACATGAATTAACTTGTCACTGCAAGACTGACAAATGACCTTGCATCAGCTGTTTTGTGGTTACTCTTAGCAGAAGAAATTAACTAAACCAACCATGGGCCAGCTTGCTAAATGAGAGTAACTTTTCATAGCCTCAGGCATAAGATTCACTCAAAATTAACAGAGGCTATAAATAGCTATTGGAGCAGAAGCTTTTTCCATCGATGTTCTTATGAATACAGGAATCACTGTATCAGATCACATCATGTTCTCCATTCTGGCTCTGGCAGTGGCTGTTGTCCAATGAATCTGACAAAGCTCAAGAAATTCACCCTGGGTAATGCTTGTATAAGCCTACTAGAGGGGTCATTTTCCTTAACTAAGGAAGAGGGATTAGGAATGTGAGATATGTCCAGGAGCATCAGCATTTATACCCATAAGATGGCAAGTTACAATGAGATGGGGTTTTTTATTTGTATGAATGTCTGTGACCATAATTTTTCAAAGTGGCAGGTAATTTTTCAATGTTTAAGTATTATTTTAACTCAAGCACACCTTTCTGAAAAATCAAGTGTGCTTCAGCCTCATGTTGGCATTCTGGACTCATTTGTCACTTCTAAAAACGTTGACCTTGTTCCTTTTTTTTATAATTTTCTGCAAATTTTAATCTCATTGCAATTGTGCAGTTTTGGTTTCTATAAGTAAGGTTTGAAATATTTTTTCCAGTTTTTTTTTTTAATTAAACAACTTATATTTTTTACTTTTTTTTGTTTGAAATAATCCAGCTTCTGTGCATTTTCCGCATGAAAATCTCCTTGTGAACCAAATTATTTTCTTAGCCATTTTCTTGACTGCTTTATAACATTTAGCTGGATTTACACTAATGATTTATGGCTTCCTACACTGAAAGATGTTTAATCTGCATGTTTCTGCTAGCTGACAAATATTGGATGAGCCTTGCAAGTAACTCCTCTGTTTTCACTGACTGCACGCAGGCTGAAGCCCTGCGGCTGATCAACGGCGGTCGGTACGAGCAGCGGCAGGACTTTGCTGTTGTCATCCAGCCATTCTTCCGGCACACCTTGTTGCCCCTGGATAGTGTGAGTCCTGTTTTGCTTCCCCATTATGCAAGGGTCAGTGTCTTGATTTCTCTTAAGCCAGTAAGATCCGTGCCACAAGGACTGTGCTTTCTTCTCTCTGCACAGTCTAGAGGCACAGCGTGGAATCCGTGGTAAGAGTGAGAGAGGAGAAGACAGGAAGTCTAGCAAGAAGATTCACAGTGCTGCCTGTGAATCAAAATGGCTTTAGGAAGCATTCATAGCATGCACCCATAAACAAGGCACCCTCTGACTTCCTCTGAACTGCATGTTGCTTCCCTTGTTGAGGAGGTCGGTTAGCATTCACCACAGTTTCCCGATTTAGGTTATGGAATGTGTTCAGGTTTTCTTCAAATGGAGACCAGCACTTGAATCTCTGACTCATCCGAGCATGGAAACAGGAAGCAGCCTTTGAAACCAAACACTGATTCTCCTTCTTTTCTCCAGCCTTAGCATTATGTATGCTGTGTAGTTACAGATACAAATATCCAGCATGAATCCTCATCAAAACAACCCAGTACTTGCATAGTAGTTTTTTCATACCGTCCCCATTTTTTTTTTTTTCTGTCAGCCTAAAAGGTCAACCAATGGTCACCATACAGGTAGTGGTGAGGCCAATTCCCCCTAAGAGAGACATTTACCACAGTTGGATAAGGCCACCATTTTTATTGTTGTCTGAAATTCAGCAGAAATTTCAACACTTGAAGTGTTGTAAGTCTGAGTGACAGAAGTTTAAAAAGCAATAATAAGCACTTTTCTATCAGTTCTGTACAAAATGGAATGTGGGTCAATGGCAGGGTCCGTGTAACAGCTGTGACTGTTGGCTTAATGGTAAGTTTAGTTTTGTTATAAAAATTTTTGTGTGAAGTTGAGCAGGCTGCATTACACAGAAGGTCTCAAGGTGCAGTAATCAACCCATAGTTAGAAGCACCTAAGTTTATTTCCAGTGTGAAAACATAAGCATATTGCCTTTAGGAAGGTACCAAAATTGTGAAGTGGGTATATCAAGTACAGTACACTATTAAATATAATATATCAGATCTCAAAGATTGAAATTTGCTGAGAAACAAATTTTTGCTTTTATTGCAGGCTAGCAAGACAGATATGAGTTTCTTTGCTGCAGACTGCTTTCATTTCAGTGTAAGAGGCTATGCTGAGATGGCCATGGCTCTCTGGAACAATATGGTAAGGGATTACAACTTAGATCCCTATGTGTTTGTGGTAGCAGTATCTACAAAAGATCACGAGAAAGGTGTCTGAAACAAAAGAGTAAGCAAGACATAAAATTGATATCCTAACAAGAGGGGGTTGCTCAACTCTGAGGTTCTTCTCCCTCTGCATTGCTTAGGAATGTAATCCAAAGTGATCATATTGCATGAAACATTGTAAGTCTTTGCTCATTCAAAATGGGAAGTCTCAAGGGTCTTAAGGTAATGAAAAATTCCTTTCTGATTTGGTAAATAACTTGCATTAAAACAAAAACTCAGCCTAGTTAAACATTGAGTTCTGTAGGTTTGCTGAAAATGTCTGTTCAATGATCTTGCTCTTCTTCAGTGAATTCTGTTATATTTATTAGGAAAACATATATGTGACTGAATTTTTGCTGCCATTAATAGTGTGGACATGTTGTACCACCCACTCTTGTATCTGAGGCAGTTTTAGCAGAGTCACTGAAACTAATGGGGGGCTGAAATCAAACTTAAGATGCTTGTAATCACATTCCATCTGTCATTTTGGGAGAAATGAATAGCTTTTGAATAGTGCTGGAAGAAGGTATCCGAGGTATATGCCAGACTTGATAACTCCAAGGTCACAGTTGCTTTCAGAAATGTTTCCCCACATTGGAAGGAAGACTATGGCATTTTTATGCCACAGCAACATTTTGTCCCCTTGTCTGGTAAACACCAGTAGCCAAATACATTGTGCTAGCAGAAATCCTGCATCCTGGTTTGCACAAGAAACAAACATAAATAGAGGGGAATTTTTTTTCTGTACAAGTAAATGTTTGAGCAAGATAAGAAACTTACAGGATACCCCAGAATGAGCTTGAAAGTAAGGACTGGAAAACGCAAGGCAGGAATCTGTGCAGCTGCCCAGCATAGCATGTGAGCTGTAGGTCCAGGATTATAGAATGTACAATGCAAGCACATGCTCGGAGCAATTGATTTGTGCACGCACAGCAAATCTGCCTGTTTTCCATCAGGTTTCCCTGTCTGGGACTCCAGATGACAGCAGGCTGGTAGGCTTCACTCTGCTTCATAGCTTCAACAGGGCTAATGGTGGGCCAGAAACCCCAGGCAACTGTAGAAAAATTCAAATGGAGCATGGCTGAGGGTTTCAAGAAAAAAAAAAAGGGACAGTACCTGGGCATATGGCAGTCTTAAATTGGGTTTCTGTTGCCATGTGGTATTCCTATTGGCCATTACTCATTCCTGAATCACCATCAGTCTTTTTTCCTATGCCACCAGAGGGTTTTTCTTCTGCCCAGGCTGTCACTCATTTCCTACGCATATAAGGATATTGACACAAAGCTTTCTACTGGGGTGGCAGGGATCAGGTTCTTACTGATGCAAAGCACAACTATTCCCTCCCATAGAGATCTGTCTGCAGATATTACTGTTTACTATTTAAATCTAGTTCTTGTAACACATCCCTGCTTTTCCCTTGCAGTCCTTGTACGGCAAGGCTGTGCAAGCTTACTGTAAGGCTGTATTGTTTCCCTGTTCCCTGAAAAGCTCGGCAGGCTGCAGGCTTATGGCCAAATGACACGAATTCTTGTCAGTGCACATAAAGGGCCAGACTGTGCCTGGCCACTGTGTGGGTGTGCAGGGACTGGGATGGCTTACAGAGTCTCTCCCTCGCCGTAATGTTCTTTGCCCTTTTGGCTTCGTGCAAAACAAAGTGTGCTCCTGTTCTCTGAGCTCAGAGGACTCTGTAGTTGTAAGGGATTTCCACTGGTCCCAAACCCACCTTGTCAGGTGTTTGGCTGAGGTGAAGACACATGGACAGTGTTTGGTTTGTGTTCTGCCTCCATGCTTGCCACATGCTCTAGAGGAGCTGTGGGTTTCTTCCAGAACTTGTCCTGTATGCTCATGGACTTGAGGATACTGTCATCTTCAAAGCCCAGAAGCTAATGCTCCTGAAGAACAGATTGCATAGAGATGAAGTAAGCTGCAGAATTCTGGGTGGCTACAGAATTTTGCATTTTATCATCTTTTGTCTGGGCTCTGTGCCAGAATCCTTACCAAGTGCCCTGGCATGGGAAGAATTACAGTTATCTACAAATAACCAGTTGCAGGCAGAATGCTGCAAGATGTGAGCCACACATCATAAAAATAACAGAGCTGTTCCCTTTAAGGTACAAAAAAATTACCAAATTCAGTCTTCGCTGCATGAGCTGGTGGGTGGGCCAAGTGATTAGGAGTCATAAAAGAGTCCATCAGGACCCTACAACAATCAGCAAAACTTGGCATCCTGTTTTGCTTCTAATCTTCTCTTCACTTGTTAGTTCTTCTCTTCCCTCATTATATTTTCTGTGGTTCATATATTTTTATTTTTTGGTCTTTGCTAGCTTCTTTCTGTTTTTTAATTTTTTTTAAATTAAAGATGAACAAGAGAGAGAAAGTATTCTCAGCGTTTCCATATGAGAATCTTATGGATAAAATTTGTTTTTACCATGTTGTGTTGGTCTTGTTGCTCTATTGTTTCTCTTCAGCATGCAGCTGACACTTTAATCCCTTGAGGACAGTAAATGCATGTGTGGACAATAGCAGAAGCAACAGCCATCCTCTGTGATGTATTCCCAGAAGTGCTGGATGACAACTTTGCAGTTCTCTATGGACCAATCTTGTAGTCATTACTTCAGGCATGTCCATACAACAGTTGTAAACACTTCAGTTAACATGACTGAGCAAGCCTCTACTTGTTAGCTTAACTATGGCAACCAGTGTTATGTGCACTCCTAGCCAAGCACAACTGCCGGCTATTAGCCTGGGCATATTTTATGTTGGGCTGGAAATGGGCTCAGGGAGAGCCTGTGGTCAGCTATTGCAACTTAGCTGCCAAATGATAACATAAAAGGCTCTGTGTAACTCGCTTCTTGCAAGATTGTGAACCCAGCCTCAGCTAAAATTCCCGGGGAATTTCTTGTCTGAGTGAAGACTGCGAAGGCTGGCATTCTCCCATCCTCTCTCTGTAATTCTGTCATTTCTGAAGTAATTCTCATCACCATGACACCTAGGCACCTTTCTTTAAGTAATGTGTTAAGTAATATGTCTAACATCTGTCATATGGGGTTTTTTTCCTTTGTGGTTTACACTACTATTTGAGACGAGTGCATGACAGAACTGGGTGTAATAGTGAACCACTTTGCTTTAGCTGAACATTTAAAATGCACTGTATTCAGAGCAATGCAAAAGGAAGAAACACCCTATTCCTTGCTCCGAGGGAGTTATTCTGCAGCCAGTACATCAGATTCTCAATGTCTTCAGTTCACAAGTGTTAAAATGTTTGCAAACTTTCCTCTGCTCCTTCTACCACACTTCTTCATTACTGCAAGCAGCAAAAGATTGGATAAGAAGTTGTAACTGTCTGAATCAAGAGAGTCTGAGAAGGAAAAGATTCATTATTAATTTAACATTGCTTTTCTCTTCTTCAGCTGGAGCCAGTTGGTGAAAAGCAGACTTACAACAACTTTACCCATGACAGATCAAAACTCAAGTGTCCAAACCCTGTAAGTAAAGGTCAAGCTGCTCTCTCCATTAATTACCTCTATTTTTTCTCCTTTCTTCACACTGGTAGAGCTCTCTAAAGGGGTATCTTTGTGGAGGTTTCAAATAGCTAAAATATACACTGTTTTGTTACAGACAGGGAAATCTACTTAAGATTTAAACCAAAAAGCTTTATCCTCACTGCAGTGGAAAGCCTTTCATTAAAGCTAGTTCTAATGAGTCTGTGTATTTCCATTTGCTTGTTTGCAGTAAGTAAATTAGGAAGTGATGCCACCACTCATGATTCTGAGGTGACTTCTTTTTTGTGTTCTCAGAATTTTCAGGCAATAGAGCAGGACGGTGTTTGGGCTAAGATAGAGAGAAGACAAAACCAGCTGATTGTCTAAAGATCTACCATTTCTCTCTGAGAAGGGGCAGTGTCATATTGTTGGAATACCGCCCGTTGAGTGATCTGTGGTCAATAAAGCCTTTGCTCTCCCTTTGTAGGAGAAACCTTTTCTTTCCACGCGAAGAAATAGTGGATTTGGAAATTCAGATCTCAGCTTGGAGAAAACAGAATCTTCAGTCCCCTACTGGTCTGTCATTGTGGCTGCAGTAGCTGGGGTCCTGGTGGGTTGTTTACTTGGCTGGGTTGTGTCACGAAGGAGAACTAAGAAGCGCCAGCGTAAGGCTGACACAGAAAATAACATTAAAACAACTCCTCTGTAACACAAGCGGAACAAACATCTTTCTCTGATGTGGCTGCTCTCTGCTGTGACACAGAGAGTAGCAGAACAATAAACCTGTTGGATATGAATGAAGCTTCTTGGTTGCCCAGGGATTTTTGTGCCAAATAATATTGGTCAGTAATGTTCTCTTCTGGGGGCTGTAAGGTGGAGGATGAAGTTCAAAGTAGTGCTGTGGTTTCATGCCAGCAGGCAACTAAGTACCACACACACCTGCTCACTCAGTCCCCCTCAGTGGGATGAGGAGGAGAACTGGAAGAAGGTAAAACCCATGGATTGAGATAGGAACAGTTTTAATAACTGAAATAAAGTAAAATGTAATAATAATAATTGTAATGAAATGGGAAGTAACAAAAAAGAGAGAGGAATAAAACTCAAGAAAAACTAGTGCTGCACACTACAATTGCTCATTACCTTCTGACTGATGCCCAGTCTGTCCTTGAACAGCAATCAGCCCCTCCTGGACTTCTTCCTCCACTCTATATAGTAAGCATGATGTTCTGTGGCATGGAATATCTCTTTGCCCAGCTCAGGTCAGCTATCCTGGCCATGTTCACTCCCAGCTTCTTGTCCTGGCAGAGCACGAAACCTGAAAGTCCTTGGTTTAGAGCAACAACTAAAATATTGATTTATTATCAACATTATTCTCATACAAAATCCTAAACACAGCACTGAACCAGCTATTATGAAAAAATATTAACTCTGCCCCAGCTGAAACCAGGACAAAGAGTTAAAAGCTTTTTCATTCTGAGGTCCAATTCTCTGTTTCATTAATATTACTCAGTTGCACAAAGCAAGAACACCTGCTCATGCATCTTGGCTTCTTAATTGTGCATCTGTCCTTTTCTCTTATAAACCTCTATTTAAAATGTTAGAGACAAGTCCATGATTGCAACCTGGTATTCTCCAATAGTAAGGTGTGAGTGAGATAAACAGCAATTTCTCATGTTATATTCCAGCAAGACCATTGCGTTGAAGGTGCTAAGGTGATTCTACATGGGCAAGTACAATGCCATGGAAACATCTTTAAACTGGTTTCTGAACAGCTTGGATCCACATGGTATGCCTGGTGCAGTGCTGGGCAGCACAGATAGAATAACTCTGCACTGCCTTGGACTCCAGGCTCCTTCCATCTGGGACTGGGTGTGGAGCTCGGCTGTGCCTGTCACTTCTCCTGCAGGGCTAAACAGACCAGGGACATCCTTTATGCTCCTGCCCTCCCCTGTATGGGAGCCGGTTCCAGAATGAGGCTTCTTGTGATGAATTTCTTCACTAGAATCTAGTAAGAGGTCCAAACAAAAATGCAGTACCTGCAAGCTAGCTTGGCTTAGCCCTTCTCGTAGGACCTTTTGTTGTGTTTAGGTCTCCCTGGTTATTATCCACAGAAAAGACTCCATGGTTATTATCTACAGAAAAGCTTGCAAAGTTGTTTTTCACTTTTGTTTTGTTTTGTTTTTTTAAATTCTAATCAGGAGTTCAGAGACCATCCTTTTTGGAAATTAGACTTTCCTTGTTTTATACCTGCAGGCCAATTCATATGATCTCTTAGTACAAAAGGTTCTCCACAAGATCTGCATGATCTTGTTTCCCAATATCTTTCTCATTTCCTATGTTAAATACATAACCTTTTAATTTAATTGAAGCCAAAGTGAGGTTTGCACTGGTGCAATTTTTTGTGATGTGTACTACATTTCCACTCCAGAAATGCAAATTAGTAGAAAATTATAATGTTTCCCAGAAGAAAGTGTTCTGAGTTTCCTAAATTTATTATTATGCATGCAGGTGTCCAGACTCCTCCTTTTTCCATTTCGCTTCTGACAGTGTCCTTGCTAAGGTAAAAAGAGGTGAGCAGAGTACAACTTACATAGTCAGGTTTCAGGGGCTGTAGTTGCACTCACCTCTTTGATCTGCTCTCAAAGGTAGGGCTGTTAATAGTAGGACTTTTCTTTACCTGCATCTTACCCACAGATGTGTGTCTGTGAGCTCTACATGCAGCACAAAATGGGGATGTATTTAGAATGTAAACCAGGAGAAGTTGCATCTTGTTCCAGAGCAGCACAGGCTGCTCTTCCTGTCCCTGTCTTTAACTGTGGCTCATTAAGTATCTACCTGGTATTTATTTAGCTTGGGAAATGGAAGCAAGCACAACCTCCAACCAAGAGAGAAGATTTCAGTGTATTCCATAGCACCTACGCCTCAGACACGTTGGAAAAATATAAGCTTCATATGTGAGGAAGCTGAGCAAATATCCAAAGGCTGCTATCTCCTCTCATCCCTAAACGCTGTTCTTGTGAGTTGTCTTCCCTACTGGGAACTTTGATAGCCACTGCTCATACCACTCTTGGCTTGGGAAGAAGTAAAAAGATAATATTTCTCTACAGAACTTTTCATCAGTCCTAGGTATTTCAAAGGAAACTCAGGAACAGTAGTTCAGTACTTTCCAAAGTAGTACAGACCTTTCCAAATCATGTGTGCATGCAGGAGGTGGGGTGGGAGTCCTGGAGCATGAGTTAGAGTTACAAAATTCTGCATGTCTCGCATCAGGCTTGTCCTGCCTAGAGATGAGAACAAGTGCTTCTTGGGTTTGATGTTTGTGCCCCCTGCTAGAATAACTAAACATCCCCTTTTCTCACTTAGAAAGCTAGATTTTGTTCTGAGCTTCTAAAATCTAAATTATAAGAAATACAGGCCATTGGGAAGTGAGAGGAAAGATGGCTCTTAGCTCATTCACTATCCTGAAGGATTCTAGAGTGGAAATAATTCTTGTGCAGGAGCCTGGGTGATTTTGCTTTTGAATGGTAAGATGCAGTTCCCTGCAGCATTTAGCCCTGTAAGGAATGCTGCCTTTACTGATGCTTTTGGGAACTTAATGGATGCTTAAATTATATTGGTTGTGTGCCGGTAATGCAACAGGAGACTTCCCATACTTTCTGTAACTTTGGTGTAGCTTTAATGCACAAATGCAGTAGGAACTGGAACAGGAACTAGCAGGTTTTTATTTAATCTATGAAAGTATCTTCTAGCATCTTTCTTCTGTAAGCTCAAGTATGTGGTGAAATGTACTGGCGTTAAAAAAAATAAATCAGGAACCATGCAGTTTGCAGCTGTTCCACAAGCAAAATCATTTCCGTGAAGATGTTACTGCTGAATGATCCCTCCATGCTTATTAAGGTAACATGAATCTAGACTGAATGACAGCTGATTAGGTCTGGACACTTTGCATTCAATGTCACATTAAATCAGCAACTAATCTTACCTATCAGTTGTCCATTCCTCCTTTTTTTCTGTAAGGACATGCCCTTGGTTTCAAATGCCCTTATGGCGTTTTGCCTCAGCAGATGATGAATAGACAGATTGCCAACTGAAGCACAAAAGGAGAGGCTTAGAAAGAACTTCAAGTCTTGTATGGAAAAATGCATTGATTGGATGTCATTTTAGCCAAGGATTTTGCTTTGGCCAGTGGTGGTCTTGCCCACCACTGAAAAGTACCTCTTCTGTGATTTTCTAATGCCCTGAGAAAACAGGCTTTATGAATGCTTCCTCTGGAGAAGAGCCACAGCTCAGCCCACATGAGTGGTCACTATCCAAAGGACCTTTGTGGGTACTGGCCAACTGCTCAGGTTGTCAAGAAGGACACTTGGGGTAAATATTACTCTGTTCCCTGGTCCTGAGAAATAATCTGTTCTTCAAACAGGGAAGAGATGAAGCCTGACAAGTGTTGGCAAACATTTGCCTGCAGCTTCAGCAGTTCTGGAGTTTAAATTCTGGCCTTCTTTGTTACTGCTGATGGACCTTCCTCTCATCACGGTACAGTGCCTGCATTCTGCTTTGTAAGGTCTAGGGTCAGTTGGCCCCAAAATCCGGTTTAGGTGCTCAGTGAACTTAGGGAAGAGAAGGAAAGTTCAGAAAAAACAGCTGCAGAGAATTTTGCGCAGCTTTGGAGATTGCTAAATGTTTCCTCCCACCACCTTCTAGGTGGTGACATGTGCTAATGGCAAATTATGTCATTTTAACAGCTAGGCAGTATGTGATAGCCTGGGACATCTGAGCAAGAGTTTTGTTACTTTGAGGGATATTTTGCTAAAACATTGAGGTGAAACAACCCCACCTAAAGAAAGGAAAAGCTCTGGATTTTTACAGCTCTTCATATTTGTGATTTATGCTTCCTGGAATATTTAAAGAATTTGCTATTGGAGGGTCATAGATTTGCAATGCTTGCTCTTCTGCCCCCCCACCCCCCAAGCACCCCCTTTTGTTTTTAGAAGGAAGGTATCTGGGATTTTGGGACTAGCAGGACAAAAAAAAAATCTATCCATAAAGTAGTTCATATATTACTTAAATAAAACAAATTTTCTGGGTATCATAGATCTTTGAGCACAACAGGGAGGGATGCTCCTGTGAATTATGAGTTAAGACTAATTCTGTTCCAAGTACCTGGTTTGTTCAACCAGAGACCTGAGAAGCATCTCTAGCAGGAGTCCAGGAGCCTGCATTGAAAAAAGGGGGTAGTGGAAGAAGGAGGAAGAAAGACTGGCACATTTTAACTTAGCACATACTGAGTATCTTCCACTTAATGCCCTTGCCACCACTTAACTGTGGTGGATATCAGATGTTTCATCGTCTCTCTGAGAACAGTAGATTTCTCATACTTGTTTTGAAAATTGTTAACTTTAGATGCTTTTGATGACCATTCTAGCAGAAACAAAAAATTTTTCTGGTGGTGACCACTGGAGAGAACAGTACCCCAAGGGAAAAGACAGAAAAACCACAGGACTTAAGCAGTTTTAGAAAATAAATCCTATTAAACATAGGTGAGCTTATTTAAGGGGTGATTGAAACTACTCACTGGCTACAGGAAGTTTCCTTATGTCTTTCCATTTCTGTGATCTATGAAATTGTCACTCATGATGAAGTCATACCTGCATTAAGTTCACTGAGAAAACATCATTTGCTGAAGCATATGGCTTTTCCCTAATTGCAGGCCTTCAGCAATGTAGAAGTTGGGTATGAAAGTGTGCTAGTGTTCTCTGTTGGATGAAGCATGGGATCCATTAATGTGTTTCTGAGGTAGTGTGCCTTTAGTTTCCAGGCCTTCTGCTTCCCTACAAGAAGGATTTAATAGTCCCTTTGGAGTAGGGGTGCTGCAGGGACATGGTTCTGTGAGAGGCAGTCAGGAATTCCTGCCACTGATCCGTGGGCTGACCCTGGAGTGAGTTATTTCAGCTGGAGAAGCCAGCTGCTTCCAGACATCTAAGAGTGCTTTCTCATTGGTGTAAAATTATTATGGCTGTGAAAAAAAGGAGCATGATACCTTCAAAGTATCTCTATTTTAACCATCAAAGATTTTATAAAAATTCCTTTTGGTGTTAAAAACTAGCCATGGACTAAAGCCTTTTAGCTACCCTTTGTGTGGCTTAGGTGACGGAAAGCACCACCTGAGGGCCCCAATGGGCTTAGGTAGTGATGGGAGAGAATCTCCAAAGTGAAACAGCAGCCAGGGTTGCTCAGCTGTGGTTCAATTCAACAGCAGCAGGGAAGTTGGGCCTTGTGTAAGGGCTTCACAGTGGGTGGATGAGGCAGAAGATACGTTCTGTGTTCTTGCACTGGTTAAAGACACAGGAATTGCCTGGTTCAGCAGCTCTCCTCCACCCACGAGGGATTTACCTGCACTTGCCAGGCTGCCCACAGGTATCCTCTGAATCAGTTTTCAGATCAAAGGAAAACACAGGAGTTAGGAGTAAGTGTGGAGGACACAGCTGGGATAGATTAGACAACAAAAATCAAGGGTGCATCTTTTGAAAGTTTCCAAGTTGTCTCTCTCCTTAGCTCTCTCAGCAACCATCTTATATTACTTCAGCATAGACTTTGGAACCCTTGGAAACCTTGCTTGTCTGGAAGTGCAGCCTCCAGGGCCTGGGTTGCAGCAGCTACTAAACATCCCACAGCCAAACTGAGTGACTGCATGAATCATGCCGTGTCCCTGAGGATTCATCCCAGACCCTCTGGGGATCAGAGGTGCTGACATACCCAGGCTGTGCTTCCCAGACAGCCTCAGGTGGAGGACAGACACTGAGATCCTCACCGTAGGCAAGAAAAATGGCACCTGTGAGAAGGTGCAAAAGCAGAACTTCAGGTATCTAAGGGCTTCTAAAGTCCAAAACCAGAGTTCAGCATGTACTCTGAAGAAATGACATGGCACTGTGTGGAACATTGATAACAGGATTAGCCATACCTATTGCATCACTGTGTCATCTACATAAGCTGCTTGTGCATCTGAGCTGAAAATGCCACAAATGCCACTTAGCCTTTGACATAACATTTATCTATCTCGTACTTGTTTTTGTGGCTTGAGCTGACCTTTTCCTGCTGCTGCTCCTACTGCAGTAGTCAAACAATCTCTTCACCCTTTCCCCTACCTGAGACATCTTTTTGTCACAGCTGCCAGAAATCTCTGGTACAAGGTAAGTAAATAAGCCAGCCTGACAATTAGGACATTCCCCTCGCTGTTACTTATTCAACAACAAAGAACTTATTGCCTTTGTCGAAGCATCATCTGGAGAATTTTACAAATATTCATGAGGGCAATTTGTCTGTCTTAACATTCTTGTGAGATAGCCTTACTACCCCCCCAACTAAAGATGATGAAATTTGTGTGCGGAGAGGTGAAATGATGTTCTCCAGGCTACGTGATGAGTCAGTGACTGAGCGGGAGATTAAACCCAGCAGTCCTGGCTCCACAGACACAGCCCAGTTTTGTAACCACTGCACAACTTATCACTCGATCACTAACACAGAGAGACTGCTGGCTGTGCCAGTTTCACGCCTATTTTTCGCCTTAGATTGAATGCAGATACGACAAAATATTGGCAGTTTGTTCCAGGGGGGAGAGAGGGGTGGGGAGCAGCGAACTGCACTGGGGATCAGCTCCGCCCCGGTGCTCCATGTACACATACGGACTGGGCAGCGCTGCGGTGGAAACCGGGGCCCCGAGTATCGTGGGGTGGGGAAGGGAGACGACAGGGAAATTCACTGCCCTCCCATCGTGCATTCCCACACCCATCATTAGCTGCAGGTTCCACCTCCAGCCTGCAAGGTGCAAGGATGCAGGTTGCACCAAGCTCTGAAGGGATCCTTGCACACTGAGTGGAGTAGGAAGAGTCGGGATTTTTAAGGGTGTGATCTCGGATCTGTTTACATGGTTGATGGTATGTCCTCCAGAACAGAAAAAAGTGGATCCTATTGAGAAGAAATTAGGTTGAGGAAATGGAGATTTTTTTTTTTCTCTTGTTGGTCTGTCTTTCATTTTTTACTTGATGAAAGAAAGATGATGGGGAAAAGTGAACCTAAAGTGAAAGTATTTCAAAGGCTATTTATTTTCAGAATACTCAGCAATGCAGGATGTCTGCCTTTTGACTTACTTTTCAGCTGAAAAATATTACTGATTTAGAGCCTTTTGATTTTTTTTATATTGCCATCCTGACTTTTGAATGCGAACTAACACTAAATCATCAGCATGTCTGAGGAGAAAGAAAAGTTATTTCTTTTGAATAGTTCCAGTAAATGCAAAGCTGTTATTTAAAGTGTTTAAGAGGCAGCTTCACTGCCAAGCTAACTCCTGTATTTATCAACATGATCTGTCTGTACCAAGTAATTTTGCTAGCTATGAGAGTGACCACAGACCAAAACCACTGTCGTGCACAATCATCATCCCTGCTGCCAGACAGTACCAGTGTGTAGCTCTAAAACCAAATTATCAGTAGCCATCTTCAGCAAGAAACCCTGCCATGTAATTGTTGGAGCAGTTGCAGCATGTGTGTGACCACAGTGATTGGGTAAACCTTTCCCACTGACTCCAACAACAGCTCAGAAATAAAAAAATTAAAAAAAAATATGGAAAGAGGAGTTTGTGGCACTCCCTGTGCTGCTCTGTTCTGGGGAAGGAAAATCTGCTTCAATAGGAAGCTTAGTACTGGCTGTGCTTATCCTGTCTCCCAGCCATGGAGTTGGGGAACTGCTCCTGGGTGTCTTGCCACCAGACCATATTTAGCAGAAACCTGGACCTTACTTGTGTAGCTTTTTTGACTTTCAAAATTTCATAACTTTATATGAAAGCAGTTGTGAGTTGGGATGAATCTTCTTGATGGGAAACAGGGTTATCCCTGCAAGTTATCAAATCCTAAAATGTTATTTACCCATGTGCTCTCCTTTGGTCTTCCTTTGAGCTGTCCCAGCTGACTGTTTGCTATGACAATCTAATTATGACTTAGTTTGGCCTGAGCACCAGCTGCCCTCATTTTCTTTTATCTCACTGAACTGGGCAAGCAGAATCTAGATGTTTCAGAGCCTGCTCCCTGTGTGAAACCAAAGGAATTCAGAAGTGTATTAGAAAGGCATTAGCTTCTCCTTTTCCCTGTTTTTTTTTCCACTGGAGCCTATCCAGATGGAGCACAAACAAGGAAAGGATAAATGCAAAGTGCTCTGCCACCCTGAAAGCATGCGCTGACGTCAGCTTTCATGAACTGGCACTTTAATCATCGCATGGGGAATGTTTCTCTCTCCCTCTGCAGCCTCCCTTTGGATTTCTCAGTGCACCAACATTAGCATTTATGGCAAGGAAGATTTATTTTCTTTGCTGGTTAAAAGGGTAGTAAATTCAGAATGTTTTCACAAGCTGCTAGACTGAGAGCTCTGGAGACCCAAAATGCTGTAGGCTTGGTCTAGGTGCATCAAGGGCAGCAAAAGGGCAAACTTCTTCCTGAATATATTTCCACTTGCATTAACAGCTGAGCTGAAAAGCAGGGGGTTAGTCCATCAGCATACACAGAGAAGCTGTCAGTTTCTCCAAGCCAAACTGCACAAAATACCCGCAGGGAGAAAAAGAGTATGGGGTATCAGATGCAAAGGACAGGTCAGTCAGGGATTTCCAAAGGTCTTTTTGAGGCATTTATAAGCTAAATTTCTCAGAATTAAGCACTGAAAGTTAGCAGACTCATTTTCTGTTCACATGTCAGGCCTCAAAGAAGCACCTTGCTGTCTCCCTCTGCCCCAGTCTTCCTGACAGGACAACAGGTCATTGGACTTTTACCCCCTCTCAGAAGAGCCAGGAGTGATGAATTCACCAAAGCGTGTGAGGAGCATTTTAAATTTGCTGAGGAAGAGCTCTGTGGAAGTGCCTTGCATTTGTTGTTGTCTTTCTGCTGGGATTGAGCATAGTCTACTCCTCTGCATCTATCACTGCCTAGTTGTATTTTCTGTATTTGCTCCATGTCTTTCACACATGAGGGAGCATGTGTGAAGCAGGAGTAGAATGCAGCCATCCTTTCTTGGCTGTTTGCCATAGGTGAGCCCAGAGATGAAATTCTCCCCCCCATCCCCAACATAGTGGCCATCACAACACAGAAATTCAGGCCAGTTCTCAGCAAAGCAATTCACTGAGGATTTTGGTCATTATGCTGTGGGGAGGTTACCTCACTCTATGCACTCAGAGATGAGCTGGGGTGGGGGGGAAAACAATGACAGATATTAATGATGCTAGCAGGCTATTGTCAATACAGATGCAGTCAGCTGGTCTCATCAGCTGCTTTCATTGGGCTGCCTGCTTCACAACAAAGTGGTTTCCTAATTACAGCCTTCACTTCCCACTGTCCTGTACAGTCCTGCACCATGAGGTGCTGCTGCTTCCTTTACACTTGCTGGAGCTCTCTGTGGCACGGCGCTGTCTCAGCATTAATGCCCCACTGGCCCGTGTAATTAAAGGAGGATTAAAGATGGATTTGTGGCAGCTACATTCTTATTTTGGTACCTCTTGCATGTTGTGGCTCTTGCTTCTTACAAAGCCCAAGGTGGCTAAAGCGTTGCTGATATTTAAAATACACATATACAGATATATATGAATATATACACACATGTATATATGTATATATATCCCAGTTAGTGATGCATTTCCCAGGTGTCAAAAAACTTCTGTAGTGCTATGTAAGAAATATATGAAAGAGATGGGGAGCAAGTAAATATTGTCATGAAAGCTAGGATCCACTTTTAGTCTTTCTCCTAGCTCCATCTCTCACACAGACAAAAAAAGCCACATGAAAACTGCAGCTATTCCTTCCTATCAACCACACTGCCACTGTATTTTAGCCTCTTATCTTTAAAGACAGATACCCCTTCTTAGTCACCTTCCCCTCAAGAAAATCAAATTTTCTCCAGTTGAGCAGCTAGCACTATCAGCTCAACTCAGACCATCACACGGCATGAGCTGTCTGCTGGAAAACCCTGAGAGTTTGGAGCAGTTTAATAATTAGTTTGATGTGCTTTTTTATTTACTTTTTTGGTTTGAAGTGCTTAGTTAATACTTTCTAAATTTTCAAGGCTGGAAACAGTTGCAGGAGCAAGAGCTGTAGGAAACTGCACCAAATATTGTGAAATTCATGACATAATCACTGTGTTCCTGACATCAGCTTACAATTTGACTTGCTAATACTGGAACCCAGGTTTTGTGTTCCTGGTCTCTCTCAACCTTCTGCTTGCTTGGCAATTTTAAATGCAAAGTGGCTCAAAATGACCACTCTGCCCCTAATCTAATATTTTCATATTGTCTACTGCTCCCTAGAAGAGATTTGGTGGTACAGCTCTTCCTGCAGTTCTTTTAGCACAGGCTCACCTGGGTCCCACCAGCCTTTTGGAGATCTCTCATACCACCCTCCCTGGAGTGAAATGAACTACATTTATCAGCCTCATTCTTTTGTCATTACAAATGCATTACAGGTACATTTTTGCCCATATAATATGATATAATTTTTCAGCACACCTTGTTGGATATTGCTGTACTGATTAGAATTGGACAGAAAACCAATACCCAATTACAGCTATTGCAGACCAGTAAAAAACACAGTTCTACAGAAATTAATGTTGTGCAAAGTTTGGATGGTAGTGACCACAACCTCCCAAAAAAACTCACTTCCTTCTCAGCCTAGGACAAGTGTCTTACTTTCACTTTTGGAGACTTTTAAAAATAAATTTCCTTCTTCCATATAAAATGTTTGTTTTCATAATGACACAAAAACTCCACAGGCATACTCTAAAAAAAATTGTTTCTCCATTATGATCAATCCTAAACAATTATTTTCTAGGGGGTTGCAACATTCAGATTTATTACTATGCGAAAAGAAAATGCATTTCCAACTCAACATTCACACAAGACAGCTCTTATCCTCTAATAAGCTCTGTTGGTGGCAGATATTCTTGATAAACTGACAGCATTCTGCTCAGAGTTGGTAGCAGCAGAAGTAGAGTGTACCTTTCTGGTGAGGCCAGAATGAATAGCTGATGCAATTGAGATCATAGAATATTTGGGCTGGATGGAACCTTTAAAGGTCATCTAGTCCAATCACCTTGCAGTGATCAGAAAGATCTTCATCCAGATCAGGCTGTTCAGAGCCCTGTCCAACTCAGCCTTGGAAGTGTCCAGGGGTGTGGCATCTACCATTTCTCTAGGCAACTTGCTCCAGTGTTTAATCACCCTCATCATAAAAGAGGCTTTTGCAGTGTTAGGATTCTCCCCCAATATTCAAGCTGGTTAGATCAAAGACTGCCAAAATTTGGGTTGCTAGCACCCAAAGCAACTTCATCTGCAGTGCTGAGCCCTTGCCACTTTCATGGGTTTTGTGGCACCCTTTGGGACACAGGCCATGTTTAAGGAGCTCAGGCTGACTCTTGTTCGATTTTTCTGCAGTACTAAGTAACCTCAGAAACACTTGATGACTTCATTGCAGCCAGCTGTTACTGTAAAAACAGTTGTTTAAAATACTGTGTCCTGAAATACCCATGTCTTGATCCAGGGAAATAGTCAGATCCTATTGCTGTGCAGCACCATATAATCAAGGGAACTGCCTGGCAGGTGGCAAGCGTGGTGCCTCCTGGAGTCACATGGATCTAAACAGTCATCACTAGAAAGCAGTGGTGAAGTGACTGTCAGCACTTCTACCCTTGGTGACTCCTGCTGGGTAGCTGGTCCTCCAGCATTCTCTCATGCAATCAGTTTTAGCTGACCATGTGGACTTTATTGGTATCTACATGCTGGCAACTTTTATTTCCAAGAGCAGCAGCAGCTATTCAGGCAGAGCTGCAGACTAGTTGTTGGCTCACCCTGCTGAATCTGCATTCAGATCTCTCCTAACCCATTCCCAAAAAATGAATGGCTGAAACCTTTGTATTAGTCCTGCCCTCTGCCTCATTTGTGTTTCATGCCTTAGGAGAGAAATCTTCATTCCCTTCTCCTCACTTTGACAATTTTTCTGGATGAAAGAACTCCAGGAAGAGTGGGATCAAGCAGAAGTCACTCGTGCTGTANAAGCTGAGGAAGGGATAGAAACAAATTACATTAATGAAGAAAAAGCAAAGTGCATCACAGCTTACTCTGTTGTACAATAGTATAGGCATTGCTTAAACTTGCAGTGGAGGTTTTGCATCAATAAGAAAATCAGTGGCCTACATGGTACTTAATATTCCTCCGCCCTTGTAGGCTAGTTATGCAGGGAATAAGCAGCATTACTGCAATGAGACACACTAACTTATGCCTTATTTCTGCTGCTAGTACTGCTGCTCTAGTAAAACTTGGAATGTAAAATGCTTCTTCTCTTGAGAATAGCTTGTAAGTGCTATCTTATTTTTGCAAGCAGCGCTGATGAATTGGTAAACATAAATAAAAACACAAGTAGCCAGGAAAATCCAAACTCAAGAGGGCAACTCATTTTAGATCAAAGAGTCAAACTCAGGATAGCAACATATGTGTCCACTGATGACTGAGGAACTGTGCCTATCATACTGCTGGTATACTGGTACTGCCTGCTGCTATGCCTGTGTCCTTGGCTATGGCACATCTGCTACAGCTGCATAAATTAGGTTCAGATGGCCAAAAAGCAAGCTTTAGCCAAAGAAACTGCACCCCTGTGAGCGCTCCAACACTGCCCAAAATGCCATCACATCAAGAATGAAAAATACTGCATACAGCTAATTTAGCAAGGTCTGTAGTTCACATATGTTTTCTGTTTGCTGCCTCAACCTCCCCCCCGGCTGGAGGCGAGCAGCGGGCACCCAGCTGTGCCCAGTTATGGTCAGGGACAGGGAGGGGTGGGTTGGAGTTTAAAAACAGAGCAAGAGGTCAGCTGTTTGCCTTGGCTTAGAGATAGGGTTCTGGTTTTGTGCTCTCTTTTGATTTTTACCAATTCTGAAGGTTGTGAGACTGATTCTAGCTTATTCTATGCTAAATCTGTACTGATGTTACATCACTAACTCTTGTTTCATTCAGGTAAGGGAGCTGTGAGCCCTGTTCCCTGTAACAGAAAGGGTCAGTCTGAGTTTGCTTCCTGCTGTCTCTCTTCCCCTTTTTGATAGATACCAGTGTCAGGCACTGAGCCTCAGTGTAAATGAAGCCCTGCTGAGCATCAGAGACCTACTTGAAACCATGAAATTTAGGAGAGGGCTATAATGGTATAATCTTTTTGAGCTGTTTTTAAGAGTCTTGAAGAACACTGGTTTTTAAACTAATTTTGATTTAATGTGTTTAGGACCTCTGTGATTGATGGTGTCTATAAATACCATTTAAGTGCACAATAGAATTTTTAGCATGCCATTTTCAGGAGGTGGTGAGCCAGGGTTGCTGCCTCTCTCCTGCAGCAGCTTCCCTTGGCTCTGGGGTGACCCTCTGGGTGGCATGTCCTTGGCACCAGGGACATGTGGTTGGGGGGCTCCTCAACATCCCCTCCCCTCTTTTTTGGCAAAGTTGTTGTCCAAGGAGCATGCTGGACAACTGAAGTACACAGGGCTACTGGGGAGGGCATCAGGGGATTTCTGTGCTCAGAGGATAGCTCCAAGTCATGGAGAAAATAACCCAGAGGGCAGCACAGGCAAATGGGACAAGTGCCTCTAAGCAAATAGTCATGGGAGGCACAAAACAGGATAGGAACAGGGAGGAAGAGGCAAAATCTGCCCCCATCCTCTACACTCCTTTCTCAGAGATCTTGATAGTGTTATAATAATATTAATGCTTTTCTTGGGGAAGGAGGGGGAAAGCATTGGATAAGAATCTGATTATATGTTTCTATATTTAAGATGGGAAGTTTTTTGATGCTGAAGTAGGAAAAAAATAGTAGTTTACTGTATTAAATTTGGTAAGTACTTAGTGTAATCTAGTGATTAAAGCAGTCTTTTCCTGGTGCTTGTAAATCATAAATTCCCACTGCAGAATGGCTCCTGTGGCATTTTGCCCATTAACCTTTATGTGCTTTGATCTCATTTTGACTCCAGGAGTTCAGGCTGTTCCCTGGCTTGTTTAGCTGTTGCTGTTAACAAAACACTTGCCGCTTGAAATACACAGTGCTTAGCATCCATGTATTTCCTAGCCTTCAGGTCTCTGAGCACATGCAATATTGATGCCTTGTGGATCATAGAAAAAACCTGACTCATTAGTGAGGAGATATTAAATAAACATCCCCAAAGAAAGCAAACAAGCTTGGGCATTACGAAGACTATTTTTCAGCCTGAACTGTGCTAGCAGAGGCATAGGAAATGAGAGCTTAGTGAACTGCAGAGAGGAAAGAGGAATCATGCAATATTCACATGGAGCCAAGATATGTATCACCTGCCTGCCTTGCAGACTGGCACAGCAGTCAGCCCTGGGGTGCAGATGGGAGGCGTGGGGACCCCCTCTGCCTCCTGTCCTGCCTTTCCTAGAGGCCAGATGCTGAGGATGGGGCTTGCAGAAAATCTTCCTGCCTGGTGTCTGGCAATGAGCAGGCATAAAGCACAGCCTTTCTGCAAAGCACTGCAACCATGATAGCTGATGTGTGCACAAGTCCATCCTCATTCCTCCTGGGTCTCATCCAAGTTTTGTCTTTGGCTTACCCCTTCTCTTTTCTTCACCTTTTAAGAGTATAATGTCTGATATTTACCTTTCTCCTTCCTTCCTATAGGCAGTTCTGAGGCCAATGGCCAAAACCACTAGTTAAGATAAAAATACTTGGAGATAAAAAACTTACCACAAGCATTAAGCATTCTTAAATAGGCTGAATATGTATTTTGCAAGCTACATGACATTTATTATTTATAACTAATCTGACAGTTTAGAAATATGTAAGACAATTTGCTACCCATGTTCAGAGAGTGAGTTCACATGAGTCAATCTCAGTCTGAAGTCTAAAAAAGGTCACTTTGCAATCTGTAAGCAGCTTTAAAGCCTTCATGGGCCTTAAAGCATCAGGCTTAGCCAGTGAGGGAAAAGCTCCCCTGGAACAAGGTAGCTCAGGCAGCAGAGAGCTAGAAAAGGGAAAGAGTTGATAAGAGCCAGCTCCTGCTCCTGACGCAGGTAGAGAAAGAAGAGCAGTTTTTCTAGAGGTAAAGGATACATGTCTGATTTGTTACTGCTTCAGCTAGTAATTCTCACATTTATTTATTCCAGGCTCATCTTCACTTGATCAAATGGAACGCGTGACATTGCCTTATGGATACATGAAACCTGTGAGTAGTCCTGGCTCCACAGAACCTTGTACTGTGTCCTGTCTCTGTCATTGTGGCCTACATTTCCTACCATTCAGCCACCAGCACCTGTTTGCTGCTGCTTTTCACTCAGCCAAAACATGCTACAGGAGTTCTTTAAATTTGGGTTTTCTTTCCATCCAAATCTCCAGTACCCACCCATGCAAAAAGCTGAGAGCCCAGATGTCTCCTGTAACCCAGAAAATGCCAGAAACACATTGAGATGTCTCTCAACACACATTAACTCCCTTTCCCTTCCCCATACTGAAAAGTGCAAGCATTTCACTTTTGTACAGAAGGTGCCTGAAAACACAGTCCCTCCCCAGGACCAGTTGCCCTGTGGAGACTGTGGGCAGACACCTCTTTTGCAAACAGTGCAAAAAGTTACTGTCTGCTGACTTCCCACAGCAGCAGCTCTCTACCTGCTCATGTGTGAATTTACAAAGTAAGCTTCCCCTTGCTCCATTTGGGTTGAGGCAGCAGGAGTGTTTCCATGAAAGACAGAAGATGAGCCCCCAGGCCACAAGTCGGGTGAATGGCAGGCCACAAAGCTGGAGCTGGGGCAAAGCTGGAGGCAGGTCAGTCTCCCTAGATCAGCACATGGATCCAGGGTGGAAAAGCTCATTCCTGCTCATTTGACACAACCACTTTTGCTTATACATCTCCTACTAGCCCCCTTCAAGTGGAGTTTCCCCCCGTGCTGCCTTGCATATATAAGATGACTTGGGACAAAATGCCACCTTGCCACCTCCCTCCTGGCTGCCCATCCTTTCTTTAAATGCCTTGCCTGGTTGCAAAGCTGGTGCCAGCTGTCAGCATTGTACTGTGCCTAATGTTCATTTTCTTGCACAATGGAATGTTCGACTTCTTATTACCTAATTTTGGCCTTTTTGCCATCTTCTCATTTTCCTATTTATTTCATACATCCATTGCAAGTGATTAGCTCTTAGAAGTAGGAATTGCTGGTCTGGTTTCCTCAGGAAATAGGGTGATCATGTTCTGTACATCCTCAGATAACTGTTGAACACACCAGTTGATTTAATTTGGCTGCTGGAGAGTGGGCTTAAAGCTAATTGAATTCCTGCAAGTTTTGTATGAGCAGGCAGCCAGCTGGAGCAGAGAGGAGCCCTGGAGTCACACGCCAGAAAGAAAGGCAGCAGATACATTTTATCTTAGAAGATACCAAAAAATTCATAAAGGAGATACAGTAGTTAGGCACCAAAAGAAGTGCCTCAGTTTGTACCTCCAAATAATCATGGGAAACAAACCCATAAGAAACCTGGACTCTTCTGGTGTTTATTAAGTTACTTTTCAGGTTGTTTGCACTGTGACTGGGACAATACTTTTAGAACCCCAAAAGGGATTTTTAATGTGTTGCTATAGACCATGAAAAAACTAACTGTAATAATACTGATAAAGGCAGACAAGGGAAATCTCATCACCAAAGGCTCATCTGGCAACTGCAGGGCACAAAATCTCACCCCACAATTTTGGGGTTCTTTTGCTGGAAGCAGATTCTCAGCCCTCACCCACTCCATTCCCCTTCCACGGACAACCTTAAAATTAGTCAGATGACGTGTAGACATGTGTAATCCCACAAGAAATGAGCTGGCTTGGAAATGGCAAGTGCTGCATCTAAGTCTGGCTCCAGGTTTCCAGTTCCTGACTGCTTATGCAGCAAAAGTGATAAGGACAGTACTGAAATCAGTGTGATGTTTTACATGGTGACAAATGCCCGCCCAGAATGGACAAAAGGGAGGCTTTAACCACAGATTGTCTCTTTTCTTCTGTAAATAGGCATTTTTCCATTGTAAGGCAATTGCATAAAAAATAAAAATGAAAAGGCTTGTGCAGCAGTTTGGCTGACAGGTTTCATGCAGTAGTGCCGTGTTACAGAGATAAACATCAGTGCTTAGCTTACAGATTGTCTCAACACCTGGAAGGCTGTTATAGAGACAGGTTTAATAATTAATTGTTATTTCTCTGAGACAATGTACCCTGGATCTCTTAAGGTGCATATTGCACACCAGGTAACAGGAGGAGTAGGCAAAAGAGACAAAAGCATTAGAAAAGATAAAAAGACTGAGATCAAATGACATTATTCCTCATGTCATGGTGGAAATGGGTCTATACTCAGCTGATCCTGCATGGAGCTTGCCTGGAGGTGTTCTGATATACTTGAGGTCAAAATACTTGTGTTCCAAAGTTGCTTTTAAGTAAATGATTCTCATACAGCTGGTGGCAGGAAAGAAGATGGAAACAGATAAATTCCTTGATATGACTGTGTTGGGTTTATGTCATGTCACCTTGCACGGCTGAAGATATTGAGGTGTTGTTTTATAACCAGAAAAATATGATATCTGGAAATGATGTTGAAAGGTCCCTACAGGATAAGTTTTCTGTATGTAGTATATATTTTTCTCATCTATGTTTAGCAATACGTTTTTGTGTTCAAGATATAAACCTAGCAAAATTGAATGCTACAGTGAAGGGGGAAATAAGAAAAAATATTAATCTGCTGGGCTCCTTAATGACCACGACCCAAACCACAAACCTGGACTGTATCCTGGCAGAAGAGAAGCACCAACATCAATTTCTCTCTGTGCCTCAGGCAACTCCCACATCAGTTGCCATCATTTACTACGAACTGGGGGCCTGTTTGCTGACATAGGGGTACTGAGAACAAAAGTAATGGCAGCTGATGGCACAGAGCTGCACGTTCTGGTAGCAGTGAAACTCCAGTACTGAGTGTAATCTTATCATACAAGCTTATTTCACCAAATGTGTATGTTTACTGATGTGAGCATTCTCATCTTAATGAAATTGATGAAATGAGGGAAATTATGAACACATCTAAGGTATCTACAAGGACAGGACTAACTGCTGATGCCTCCTGTGCTGGATTTAGGCTGCCGGTGATCAGTGTGTCTCTTGTCATTGAGCAAATCCTGTTGACATCCTGGGCAAGATGCAAATCCTCTCTTTCCCCAGGTTTTTATTGCTGAGGAGGATCTTGATTTCAGTGAGTCAGATAGTGTCCTTTTGTGAACATGTTGGCTCAGATGGCTTTGAAAAATATGTTTCCTTATGAATTGAAGCTGGCTCTCAAGCTTCTTTGGTAAGCACAGTGCACAAATTAAAATACTACTCATGGATCTGTGTAGTTAGACTACTTGTACAGATGGGTCTGATGCTGTTGGTTGCATTTTCCTATTGCTACAGCAAAAAAAAGGAACTCCTGAGCTGGAACAGGGGTTTAATAGAGGAAATTATTTGGGATTGCAATGGCCTCTCTAAGAGACAGTTGCTGAGGAAAAGCTCTGTTGGCAAGCTTCCTCTTGGTTTGTGTCCAGATCCTCAAAGTATAAGTCATCCTAAGCCAACTGAAGAGTACTTTTATACTACCTGAGTTTCTTACCCTGTGCTTTATCATCATTTCTGGTAGCTTTCATCTGTTAATGTGGAAAGAAAAACCATCCTAGGCTGAAACACAGCATTTATCAAACAAGTTTATAAATCTGTTTTCCAGAAGACCTTTGAACTAATTCATTTTGCCTGGCATAGAGATTTTAAAATATGTAATGGAAAGTTGTATGTGAAGAAGCAGTAGAAGCAAGATGGAAATGTGTTTGTGGAGATGAGGGTGTCACTCTCCTGGTTTTGAAAAGAAGCCAATAGGTTGTGTGATTTCATAATGTCTGGGGTTTTAAGCAAGTTCTGGAATGTGCAATTGTGAATATTTGTAAAAATTGAACCCATTTCAATTTTGGTTCCATCTCAATAAACAGATTTTTTTCTATGTCTCCCTTAGCTAAAAGGGCTGGCACTCTTACTATCCGCCACTGTTCCTGCACTAGTCATAACATTCAGCATTTGCTGAGTACTTTACATATTTCCCCTGTTGGAAAAATATTAGCTAATTAAATCCTCCAGTACTTCTACCATAAGAGCAGTCATTAGAATTGGCTTTACTTTATGGGCAAGAATAAGGTAGAATGGAGAGTTTAAGTGACCTAGCCATAGCAAATTAGTGGCAAAATTTGGAAGGTGCTCTTGATTTCTGTATGTTCCAAAGACTCATGAAAATTATATCTCTTAATCATTCAGCTGAATAGCTGAATAATCTTGAGCTTTTTCTCTAATAAAAAAAAAAAAAAGGAGGACAGGTGTGGACTTGGATCTCACAGGTAGTGGGATTTCAAGTTTCTGGAACTGATTTTTTTTCTTCAAAACTCTTTAACATTAGCTGTGAGGCACAGGAGGAATGTTAAGGCTGTTGAGTTTTCATGCATAACTTCGCTGACTCTTGAATGGAGTAGTAAATCCATAGCAGAAGGAGTTCTGGGTCTTTGCACATCAGTGTTTGTAAAGCACACCACTTCTGATGGAGCAATGGGGGCAGCTGCTCCGTGGTGTGGCTGCTTTCCCTTTGAGTCACACAGTGTGTGTGCTGTGCCGAGTGGTGGCATCACTAACAGCATGGGAAGGGGAGGATGGACCTCCTCGCTCCTGGCAAACCTACCCCTCTACACTGAGCCTCGTGGATGGGAGGGCTTAGGACGAACCAGCTTTGTGTTCATTCATGGCCCTCACCATTCCTACCAGATCGTGGCTTTGTGTCGCGTGTGTCCTTGGGAGGTGGCTTTTAATGGGTGCCAGACTCAAAGCAAAGGCTGGGTTGGATTTTCTGTGTTCTCACTCATCTGACTCAGCCACTGGCATGAGACTGCATCTCCCTTATCTGAATCACAGCTGCCCTGGTTGGGCTCCTCCTTGCATCCTGAAACAACTGGTAACTACATTAAAACAAAAAATGCTTCAAAGTGTGGGGGCAACCTTTTCCAACAACCCAGCTTAATGTTTTCTGTGAAACATGAACTTTTTGATTGCCACTCCAAGGCCATCTGTATTTCACATTGAGTCCTGTGCAATGATTCACTTTTTACTCGGTTGTTACTGATAAGAAAGGACCCTCTTAAAAACGTGATTTCCTCTGTGGAGTTTTCTAGGAACTGGAGTTGGTTGAATAATTTTATTGGGACAGTAAATTCTAAAGGAAAGACTATGTCATTCTTCAACAATACTGCTTTCTGAGATGACAGCACAGTAAATTACAGGTGTACAGCAAATTCCTAAATGCAATCAGTTGACTCATTGTGCTGGGTGGATGGAATAAGAGCAGTGGCGAAGGGTTGGGTCACTGAAATCTTGTGGAAGCTTTACCACTGCCTTAAGTCAGTGCTGGGTGATCCACTTTTGAAGAACAGTTGAAGCTAAAAGCTCATATTGAAAAAAATTTCTTTTGTCAAAGGCAGCTACTCTGTGTGCTTTTGACAAAGAATCTTCCAATCTACTGTATTTTAAAAAGTTTACCTTGCAGGATGAAGCCATTAACCTGTTAAGATTTTCATAATTTTAGTGATAGGGCAAGGGGAATGGTTTTTAACTGAAAGAGGACAGATTTAGATTAGATTTTAGGAAGAAATTATTTACCGTGAGGGTGGAGAGGCACTGGAACAGGTTGCCCAGAGAAGCTGTGAATGCCCAATCCCTGAAGTGCTTAAGGTAAGGTAGGATGAGGCTCTGAGCAATTTGGTTTAGTGGAAGGTGTCCCTGCCCATGGCAAGGGGTCTGGAACTCAATGATTTTTAAGGTCCCTCCCAATCCAAACCATTCTGTGATTCAGACTTGAATAATGGTCAGTGTCAGAGGCTTCAAAGAAAAGAAAGGAAAAAGGTTTTTAAAAAGCCAAAAAAAGATAGCACGAGAGATCCCAAATGTTTGCTACTTATGTAATGGTAGGGACAGGAAAATTCTGTTCTGACCCTTGATCTGCTGCCATCTTGAAGATTTGCTTATCCCTACATTTGTGACCAAAATGGATGTATTCTTGCATAATAAAAGTATGTGGCCTCTTCCTTTGCTTTTCAGTGCCCTGAACCCCAGCAGCAATGATATATTTCATCAGGGATGCAGTGGAGGTTGTAAACTGCTAGGCTTGGGAGCTGCTTCACAGAAGGGAGAGCAGGAGCTGGAGTCAGCAATCACACCATGTCCCACAGTATTTATCCCCTGTCATACATTAATTCATGGATATTAAGTCCAGCAGGCACTGTTATGATCATCTACACTGAACTTCTGCTTATGTTGTATAATTTAACCTTCTCTCCTGCACTGGACCCAACAACCTGTGACTGCACGTATTTTTAGAAACACCATTAATCCCGATTTAATCATTTCACATCATCAAGAATTCTGAAAAAAAAAAAAAAAGCCAGCTTTGGAAAGCTATTAATGGGATTTTTCTAAATGTAACCAGGAGATAATTAGTGTGCCCAGGATGATGCTAGAAGTTATTAGATAAGGCCAGGGAACAGAACCAGGTGAGCAGTCTCTCAGCCTGTGCCATCAGTATAAAAAAATCCTTCCACTCCAATGTCCATAGCATGTTCTCAAGCAAATTGAAATGCACAATTTATCTTTCTTAAACCACTGGGTATTAGTTTCATTAAGGGCTCCTGGATATGAGGCTTCACAGTGGGGTCTCTTACTGTTCTGGACTATGTTCTAAGGTGAAAAGATGGTCTTCAGGGATCTGACAGCCAATGTAAGACTAGGGTTCAGAAATGCTTAACCGGTTTTGTTGTCCTTTAAGTGGCTGAACAATTAAGTAGCTGTGCTGCAGTCTTCTTTAACATGAGGCATTTTGGATGTGAAGAGGCAGGGGACACAGCTGCTGGCTTCTAGGCTTGACTCCCTAGCTTGTAATATTTATACATTTGACAGAATTAACCATCATAAGGCAAGTTGAATGCAGGGCAGGTACTGACCAGAAAACAGAAATCTATTGGAACTCTTAATCAAGCAAATTTCCACTGTTTCTTATGCAAATGTGTCATAATTTAGCTCATTGGCTGTGCTTTCTAATCAAATGTAAACAAACAGACACACTCTTCTCTGTCGTTTTAAGGGGATATAATTTGTGTTCTTAAGAATTTGGGCCACAGGTTTTGAAGAGAAAATCTGCTTAGTGGCCTAGATATTAATAAATCTGCTAGCAAATATAAAGAGAGAGAGATGAATGACAGATGTGCAGATGCAGTTAGGAGGAATTGTTACAGGCATGAGAGTTGTTTGTCGCTGAGTGTGCTCCTCTGCTCGCTCAACTCATGTTCAGTGTGCTCTCTGTAGGGTTTCACGGGCACTGAGTGCATTTATTTTGAAGTCCAAGCAACAAGTGTTACAGGGTGAAGGTCTTTGATACCAAAGCTAATAAGAAAAGGAAGGGGGAAGGAAAGCAAGAAAGAAGTATCAAAGTCACTATATATTTATTATAATTATAACTTGAGAACCACTGAGCTGGAGCCTTCCCTAACCCTGCCAGTGAGGTCTCCTTGACAAAGCTACAGAAGCAGCCAACGTGTTATGGTTATGGGCACTTAGTTTCTCAGACACGGAGGCAGTTTTAGTGTCTTAAGGCAGGTATAGTATTTTAGGAATTTAACAAAACCAAAAAAAAACCCCAACCCAAACCAACCAACCAAAAAAAACCACCCCACAACCTAAAGCAAACTAGTAAAACCCTAGCCAACCAAAAAAAAAAAATCAAAAACCAAAACAAAACAAGCCTCAAAACCCCCCCAAAATCCTCCCAAAACCCCAAACAACTTAACTCATGATTTTACTAATTTAATTATTGATTAAAGGTCTTTGTCCAAAACAGCAGCTGAGGCACTCATTTTAAACTTCAAATGTTTTTCAAATGTTTGAGATTAGACTAGCCCATCTTTTATGTAAGGGCAGGGTTCTTTAATTAATTTTTGAACCTCACTGTTCACAGCATTGAAATATGGATTACTCCTTTATGCCAGCTTTATCTTCTGGTAATGATACTGGCATAGTCTTTTCACAATCTTTGAGTGTTTACTGCAGAGAAACCTATTCTGAACCATTTTTTTCTCCTTCTTGGCTTCTTTATGGTTACTTATTAGGTTAAATCAGAAGAGAAAAAACCTTTCCCATACTTAATGGACTTTGAGCCATAAATTTAGACTCACATCATACTTGGAATGTACTGGGAGTGAGGACTGATATGAGCAAGGGACTGTGAGCCACAAGTTTCCTTTGCCTGGATTAATAGTGATAGTAACATAGAGATCACTATTGAAGAAATAAACATCCTTAAAAGTAAGCCATCATACAAAATCCATGTATCTCTATAAAATAACACTAACTCAGTCACATTGGGCTGTATGAAATGGGGTTTTGTGCAGAGGCTGCCTCCAGACAGTATAAGGAATTCACTGTATTTATCTGATTACAATTCTCTCCAGGAGCAAGTAATTTATTGTATTGTAAATCTGGCCACCTACCAGCAGTGAAAGCCTGTGCTTAGAGGAGCCCAGCTTTCCAAAGGACTAAAAAGCTGAGCTGGCATGCTAGTTCTGACTAGGGTAGAGTATTGGCCTTCCTTGGAATTAGACCATATGATCAAATTTTATCATTGTTTCATCTGATGAAGCAATATATAGCACAAAGATTGTGAAGCAAGCATGTTTAGTAATTTAACAAGCTGCAAATGTGTTGTAGGATTTGATCCAAATCCCACTGTAGTCCATGGAGAGGAATGGTTCCTCAAACACAGCTTGAATGAAAGAGGGAGAAAAAAAAACAGTGGAAAACTTCAGGAAAAGAAGAGCAAAGCAAAAAAAAGCAGAATAAAGTCATGGGCTAATCAGCACTATGTCACAGCTCTCCCTCTTTAATCCCAATGTATGGTGGATGCTATTTATATTATTTTTTCATGTATTCTGTATGGCAAGGCCACAGCTAGGAGCTTACCTGTTTCTGGAAGAGAAGCCTCCTGCACTAAGAGCTTGGCCAGCTCTTGGGTGTAAGGTTCTCCTGTCTGCACCAAACCTTGACAGAAAGATTTGCCTTTTCCCTACCTCAGACTTCCCTTGATAGGCAAATGGTGATGCCTCTGCCTCTCTTTGGGCCTGCCCATATCTCCTCCCAGGATTGTAGGCTCTCCATTTGTCTGCTGTTGTGCCACAAAACCTCTCTTTTTTCCTCTACTCATTGAGGATTCAGTCATGGCTCAGAAACAGAGACCAACCACTTTTTCTAGGTATTCAGAACTAATCTTATCATAATCTGTTAGCACGAAAAAAAATAACTTCCTTGAATGAGATTGAATAAAAATTAATGTGAATGCTTATCTGATAAAGTACCTTTTTTGTTTATAGAACTATTCTTCAAGTCTTTGCATGTTCTCAATTTGCATGTTCTGCCCTTCTTACAAGTTCAAATTCAACCCTGGCCAAATAACTTTAACCTCTGTTAGAATCACCAAACTTTTACTTCATTGAACTTTCTTCCTTGAAGCCAAAGTTGGTTTTGTGTTTCAGTCCATTCTATTTGCAGCTCAAGTCAAATGCACCAGCTCTTCTTCAAGTACACAAAACATTTATTTGGTCCACTGTGAAGCCAGAGTCACTAATGGTCATGCAATTGCTCATTGACAATATGGGTGTTGGCAAGAGAGAATGCTATTGGGAAAAACAGAATGTTACTTGAGTAAATCCCCCTTCAGGAGGTCAGGCTGCTAAGCCACAGAAAAGTGGGGTACCCAGCAACAGAAAAGCTTTGGGGAGACTATGTACGATCTGCCAATTTGACATTGAAATCAGAACCTAGATCAATAGGTTCCTGTGCCTCTCCCCCAAAGAAATATTTCTTTGCTGAAAAAAGAACCAAGCAAATGATGAAAAACTCCATATTGCTGTGGCTGGGATGAGATGCTTTGGGGTTTTATTTTATGTTTTGTGAGTTAAAGGCTCTTGGCAGGTGAGAAGATGTGTGGCACCACATAAATATGAAATGGCAGCTGCAGAGATGAAAAAGGGACACTGGAACATCTCATTTAGGAATACCAAAGGGTAAATATGGTGCTGTTTTGCCAGGCTGACCTGTGCTGCTCAGGTTGATAACAGGGCAGACCACGAGCCAGCCATGAGACACAGCTCCCACGCCAGGTCTGTCATCTCCCCATGGATGGAGTTCTCCATGAGGAGATGCAAATCTTCCACTTGCCCAGGCTCTTTCCCCAGCTTATCTTCGGGTGCCCTACAGCACTGAAAACACAGCCACACCTCTGTGGGTGTGTGTGCCTCAGAGGTGTGCCCCAAACGGGGAGTTTGGCCAGTGGCCTCATTCACGTGGGTTTGTGTCCCCTCCTCTCACCCACACTGGAGCAGAGCTGAGCCACTGGGGTGTTACGGCTCACATCCAGGAACTCAGGGCAGGGAAACATGGGGTTATATAGTCATGTTTGGAGGAGTTTGGGGTTTTTTTAATCTGTTGTTCAAACATTCAGTAAACATTCATAAAGCTCATATTCTCAGAACTATTTATTATTGCTTTTTTATTAATTATAGGAACCGCCATTGCTTTGTCACATGGGAAGTAAAGAACTGCTTTGACTAACTAAATACTCAAATCAGGTTGGAGAAGGTTGTGGTTCATTTCATTAATCACACCAGCTGTTTATTGCTGTTCGTGTTTATTGCTGTTCATGTTCATTGCTGTTCATGAACAGCAATAAACAATCATTTCTGCTTTCTGAAGAAGCAGAAATGGCTGTTCTAAGCATGAGACTGCACCCATGCTGCTTCATTCGAGACAGTTTTAAAAAGTGTTCTGCCCATGTCTTGAAACATGTAATGACAGGTGTACTTTTTATAAGTTAGAGTTTAGAGTTCTTAGAGTTTAACACCACTAATATCTGGTATATAATTTGTTGGGGACACATACCCTCCACTAGCAGCAGAATGAGCTATGTGATTTATAGAGCAAGTTAAAAGTTTGCAGTGAAATAGGAATTCTGAATGTACTATGGTATGTCCTGCTCTTATCTATTAAAGGTTGAAAAGGACAGAAATATCAGAATTTGAGACTGGATTAATGAATGCACAGAAAAAAAAGAAAAGAAAAAAACCCTTACCCAACTTTGAAAGTAGTTTCCCAGCAAAAATACCATAAGGCACTCTCAAAAATCTAAACCCATGTGTTTTATTCCAATTTGCTGTAAAATTAAAGTCTGGTATAGTAAGAGGGTGGAAAATAATCCAATGCATTGGATAGTGATTGATTGCAAGTAATTTGAGAAACATGTTTTATAACTTTAAAAGATGGAAGAATTAATCTACAGTAGACATATATAAGAAGTATATGTAATGCTCACAAAAAATCCAGCTTCCATCAATGTATATAAACCCTGTTGGGCCAGCTCCTCAGCAGTATAAGCAATGGTAATCACTCTGAAATCAATGACCCAAACTCTGACAGTTTGGACTGCCTACAGGTCTGCCTGTATTCATTTTTCATACAATAAATACAGAAAGAACAGTGGTAAGACTGCTTGCCATGCGCAGCAATTGCTTATCTACCCTGATCAAAAGGGATAATTCCCAGATCAGAGTCAGATGATTAATCTGTGCTCATTGTTCAGTCCAGGGTCTTTGTATTGTGGCCAGCAGCCCATGAAAAACCTGAGTGGGATGGAACACCACCTCTTCTCCCCTTGGCTGCCAGGCAGTAACAACTTTCTGTCACTACTCACGTGGTCCAGATCCACTCAGTGGCCTGGAGCTAAAAGCTACATAACAACTAATGAATCTTTGGAATTGCGTAGTTCCCACTTCTACACTTGAATTATACATTTAAGACTATTTACCAAAATTACACAGTATTCTTTGAAGAGGAAAGTTTCTGCTTTTCACAGGCATAATTTTTTATGTCCTCTCTTGGAAAATTGTGGGTGGATTATGTAACTGTTATGGGTGTTTATTATTATCTGTGCTGGGAAATCAATTTGTGCAGAGGATAACAGCAAACAGAGCAAAGAGGAGATGGTACTCTCCTGTGGTGATACAGATGACAGTGATGGATGGTAAATAGATGGTCAGAGAAAACCCTACTGTTAGCCTGGCAGGACTGACCTTAAACAGCTATCTAGGTTTATATATATTTTGTTTTCAGCCTGCCACCAAAGCAAAAGTAATGGGTGCAATACACATGGAGGCTGTGTGCCAGCAACAAAATTGCATTTGCATCACTTTTGTTTGTGTTTAGAAAAAACGCTCTTGGGTCTGTTTGCTTGAGTAGTGAAGCAAGAATTTCATTATTTCAATGTGAGCCTCTGGCCTAAAGTGGAATATCAGCCGCTAGTCCTTCGCTGTTTTTGCAGGCAAAAAACAGTACAAAAATATATCCAAGTGTTTGACTTTCTCATGATCCTCTGAAAACCACTGTGTCTATTTAGTATCCCATGATTGAAAGCACATGCCAGAACTCTACTGCACTCCTGGTTCCTGGTTCAGCCTTTCAGTTTGTCCTTTCTGTAGCTTTAAGTGCTGGTGGCAGGGATCTCTCCAAGGATTATCGTCACGTTAAGTCCTACAGAGGTCACAGTGACACGACAGACGCAGTACCAACGCATCATGAGCCACAATACCTGCATGGAGTGAGGCACAAACCCTATCTGTGCCAAGCAGGAAACCCCCAGTGCTTTTTGCAATAAAGATACAATGCCTAGTTTAATTCCAGCTTGGCTATTTATGTGGTCCAGTCACATTTGCCAGTGGTATCACCGGGATATAGCATTGTGCATTTCCTGCCTTGACTGTGGCTCCACAAACTGTTCAGCTGTCACACTGTTGGCTGGTACTCACAGCATGGGCATGGGCATTCTCATGTCTGGGAAATAAGCAGAGCTGATTGAACTGGTCCACATCACACTGCAGAATTAATTGCACCTCAGAGAAAAATTAGGTTTCTCTTTTACTTAGTATAGGCTTACATCTACCTCCTCTGAATTCACTAACAAACTGTGATTGGTTCTGGGGAAAATCTGGCTCCAGTCCTTCATTAGAAGATGGACTTTGGATATCAGTGAGTGAAACTTGCACTGTGTGTGTAAGATACTATTGATTTTCTATGGGACCTAATAAACAAATTTCTGTTACTTCTTCAGGTCCTAGCCTTGCCAGTTATAAAAGCTTGTAATTGTTTTCTAGAGGGCAACATTTGCATTGTTGGGGAAAGCTAGCAACATTCATGTGAAAGAAATATAATTAAAATGTGGTAGACTATTAGAAATGAAAGACCAAATTACTGTCTACTGGGGAAAGTGAATCTGAGTGTGCCTAATGACATCCTTTAGAAAGTGATACTCAGCTAAGAAGATATATTGTAATTTGTATTGATTATCTGCTATATTAATGCTTGAAAAATTAAAATTAGGCAATTAAAAAATTTTAGGGGGTCTGCATTTAAAAATCCAGTGGAGTATCAAAGTGACAGACATTTCTTTCCCATTGGGATCTCAGATATGCTTAGAGTTCATGGTATCAAAAAAATGGCAAATGAATATGAAAGCCTAAAAGGAAGAATGCTTAACACATTTAATTGAGATGACAACCAAAGTAACAGATGTCAGAATAAATATGTTATAATGCTAGTGAAAAATAAACTGAAATAAAGCAGATTTCATTCTGGCCCTATTAAAATTTGATATAGTTTAAGGCAAGTTGAACAATCCCTGTCCAACCACAGCTATGAAAAAATCAAATTAGATTATACCACTCTGGATACAGGGTTAGCTCATATAGTGATGAATGGGATTTAACTTCATCTCTGATGACTGTTCAGTTGTGGTCAGCACGTTCCAACAAATTTACCTTGATTTTCCATAACTGTATTTAAAGCACGGTAACATCTGGCTGGGTAGACAAAGTTTTAGTTTGTAGTTGAAGGCTTGTGTTTTTTGGGGTGATTTTTGATTTTTATGACATAACTGCTTCAACAAAAGCTCTTACATAGACATAATAACACCAGGGGGAAAAAAAAGCAAAGAAATCAAAAAGACGTGGTGGTTTTGATGTTATGGCTTATGTTGCTTGCCAGACTGGAATGCATCTTAAAGGCAAAAAGCCTCTAATTATGTAGGAGGAGTTTACTGGCAGAACTCTACCAGCACGACAAAACTTTCAAGTGTAAATGGGAGCTAAGTGCTTATTTAAGTCAGCGCGTCTTCTAACCACTTAACAAAGCACAATTTGTATTCCAAAACCTCCCCTTCCCCAGCCACACAGTGGGTCTGATTCTCAGCCAGTTCAGAAGTCAACAGAAGGACGCCAGCCCACCTGAGAGGGAGGATCAGGCCTGATCCTTTAGAGAAAGGCTGCATTAATGGGATTCTCCCACTAGCAGAGGGTGGTATAATGAGAAAAGCAATACCCTGGGAAGTACAAAAACATGCAAAAAAATTAGTCTGCTTGTCCTACTCCTACTTACTGACACATTTATATGTCTTTTCACCCTCCTGTGTAACTCATGCCAGCTCTGACTTCCTTACTAATCAGTGCACGGGTGCAGCTGGGACAAAAGGCATTTAGAGATGTTATGGGACACCAGGCAGGCTGTGCCCTGCATGGAACAGGTTCTCCATCATTCCATCCAGCTGCTGGCTCTGGCTGCCATAACCAGCTGCAGGAGACTCTTTTCTTGCCTGTGGATGGGCTGGTGTGGCTAGACTGCATCTGTGTGACGCTGTGTAAGGAAGCCTTATCAGCTCAGGTTGTCAATAGCTTGGTTCATTCTCCCAGTTCACAGAGCAGATGTACCCAGGAAGGCTGGGCAGGAGGTCAGATTTAAAGGATTACAGCAACTGAGACGTACTGTACCTGCCTGTTGTATCTCTGACTGTTGACATCACTAATTTAGTAAGCTCTGCCTGTACCCTTTCCACTCTTCCCCCATCCAAAAAACCCCAACATCAAAGTCAGACATGGAAACACCTATTTTGTACTTTTTCTTACATTTGGGTTGAAAAGGGCAAAGGAAAAAAGAGAGAGAGAGAGAGAGAGAGAAAACTGTAAGATTGCGTTCCAGAAATATTTTGAAAATCCACAGGCTTAATGAGAGAAAAGAACTAAATGCATGAATGTTGTCACTGGCAAGCCATCTGGAGCATGCAAGTGAAAAATGCTTTCAAAATCTTAAAAGTAAATGATCATGCAGAAGCACGAATAGGCTGTACTTGAGGCAAAAGGTGTTTAATTAGAATGGGAAAAGTCTTTGTTCTAAGTAATTAAAGGTAAAATTCCAGAGTAGATGAGAGAAATCCAAACTCCTTACACGTCTGACAGTTTTAAAGAGAAATCTGCAAGGGTTCAGGCATAAACCCACACAAGGAGAGGCAGAGGAGGAGGCCTGACTGCTTAGACAGCTCTACTGAGACATTGCAAGGGCTGAGAAGTCAGTCTCTGTCCATGTAGGGTGATTCAAAGCACTCAAGTCAGGCATACAGGCATTCCCAGCAACCACAGAGTAGAATAAGCAGCCTCCAAAGGGTGATGAAAAATCCCATGTGCTCATCAGTGAGCTGCCTTGAATTAGTCAGGCACCTCAGCTTTGGTCCTTACTCTCAGAGCTGTTATTGGATTTTATACTAGATGGCATCTACTTTACATGGGACACAAATAATCCTGGCATCAGGGACAAGCAATACAGCCAAAGGAATCGAAAGTTCAAGGAGCCTCATGAAACAGAGGCATTGGAGTACCAGTACTGCCTGTGCTTGGACCACACCTGGTTGCTCAGAAACAGGACTGCAAGCACATGGAGGATGTCACAAATCTGAGATTCATCAACCAAAGCCCTCATTTGGAAGCTGGTAGGACAACTATGGACATTATGGTTTTGGAATTTGGCATGGCCAGAAGGAGCTGTCTAAGGAGTGAGGCACCCCCATAATTTTGGAGGTCTAACTAAAAAGATGCACACACTACAGTGACTGCTTAGCATGACAAAAGGTTTTATATGACACAGCCCAATTTCCTAAACGAAAAAAAAAAACCTGAGGAAAAATCCTCAGTGTGCTGTGAGCAGAAAATGTTCTTTTTTCTTTTTCATTTGCTCTGGATACACCACAGTTATGTATTAGTAGTATAATCTTTTGATTCCAATTGTTTCCAATAAAATCCATGCTTTGTAACAAGTTTTGCTGAATGAATGTAATGATTAATCTTTGAATAATTTGGGTCCTATTACATTTTAAATAGCATTTTCCAGTTTAGTGCCTTCTCCCTTCACTGTAATGGTTGCCATTATAAGTTTATAAGCAGATTTCCCAGCAAGAGGATTTGTTATCACCCAGAGCTTTCCTATGGAGACACTCATCAATATTAGCAACCATTTTTTGAATTAGACTTTTGACACAATTATACAGCTACCAAGTGGACTGCATTTCTCCTCATTAACAAGATTACTCATGTTTACTGAAATTTATTTTATTGAATTTATGGATATAAGAGATGACACTGTCAAAAGCTGTATTTTTTCTCAGTGTTGGCCAAGACAAAAGCTTTAAGATTCTATTCCAACTTCTGACCAGCACATATGAACAGACTCATCATCTGCTTTGAAGCCTAAACCATTTTCTAGCTACATATTTTAAAAGGGCTTTCCAGAAGTGGAAGTGTGATTACCTAGGACTATGTGCTGCAAGCAAATCATCTAAAGCAGGGATCAAATGGTATGAAAAATACACAGATGGTTACCAGGAATCTTTCCTTCCTGGTGGAACGGAAGAGTTAATTTATACACTAGCAAACAGAAAGTCATCTCATTGCTCTCAGAAGAAAAAAGACAAATGTTGATGTCATCAAAGATATTGCAGCTGAGTTTCTTACCCTCAAGAAGGAGTTAAAACTACCCAGTGGTAGCTGAAATCCTGTTATTAAGATCCCTAACCAGACAATTACAGTTTACTCTGATCAGAAAGCACCCTTATTTTAATGGGTGAGTACATGAGATTTTAACTCCATCACACTAACTTTTCTGGTCATTTAATTGGAAAGAAGATGGTGAAGATTCCTGGGGACAATCTCAAAAAAGGAGCTCAGCTTTGAATGAGGTATTTACACTGCTTAACTCTGACACTCAGCTTGTGCAGTGTTGTTTTTAGAGCACCAAACTCTGTGAGAACCACACATTGCCCAGGTGCCGCATCTGCCTGCACTGTAGTACATACCTAACATGTCCAGTGCACAAACAGAAGTGCCCTATTCAGCCCTGCTGTGTTAAACACAGGCAAGGTTCTTGGGGAGAAGTAACAGCTTTTTGCTGGTTTGTTGTTTACTGTGTTGGTTTGGTTTGGGGTTTTTTTGCTAACAATGTCAGTGCTCTCCTTTTTTTTCTATGTATCTCAATGCTTTCTTGTTGCCTCAGACTAAGTGTTTTGCTTTCTGAAGGTCGTCTTTCAATGACCCAACTGCCTCTGTCCCAGGTACAAACTTTTTTGGGGATCCCTACAGGGGCAGAGGACTGCAGTGCTTGTCACACTTCTGGGTTTGGATCTTACACAAAATGCAGCTTTGTCCTTTATTCTTTTACCCCTGTGAATGTCACAGAAGTGTTTGTAAGAAAATGTTTTCTCTTCCACTTGTGATAGAGACTTAGTAGATCAGCTGAAACTGCCTGCATGTTCTAAACTTATAAGCATCATCCCACCAGAGATGTGTTCTTGAATGTTAAATTTAGGCTAATTGGAGGCATATCCTTTAATTTAGCAAGCTGAGGTTACTAATACAGATCAAGAGCTAAAAATTAACAGTGGAGCTGATGTATGCTAAATGCCTAAGTGATATCTTAACCTATAATTATACAAGTTCTGTTAATAGTGAATAATTCAAATCTTCAGGGATTTCAATAGTCTAATGGGCTGTAGTTATTTCCAATTTACATTATGGTTGCTAGGTTTCATTAAAATGAGCAAAAGGCTGCATAGAGTAGCAGAAGAAAATTGGTGTTTGAAGTTATCACCCAGAAATCAAAACATGAAATTTAAATTAGAAGGTGTCCAAGAAACACAATGACACCAAAGCCTAGCACTGATAATGAGAGTAGGAAGACAGGGAGTTTGCAGGGATTATTAAAGGAAGACAGCACTACTAGCAACACGCTCCGTAACAGCGATACCTTAAATTCCACACTACTGTATGTAAGGAGTTCAAAACATATTACAAACCTCCATTAAGCCTTGCTACGTTCTTCTGAATTATTTAAATGTTGTTATCACTGGTTTGCAGGTGGCAGGCTGAGGCACGATAAGGCACAAGGCTTATCTGGAGTCATGGGATGACTCAGGAGGGTGCGAGAGCCGCAGCTGGGGGCTGCAGCCTCCCTGCTAGCCCGCTGATGGTACAGCTACCCCATTGCTCTGGGGGCTGCTCAGCCAGCCCCCTCCTCCACCAGCCACTGCCACTTCCAGCCTCACACCACAGAGTTCAGTCCTCAGCTGGGCTGAGACACGTGTCTTTGGGAGGTTGCTGTACACCAGATCACCCAGAGCAACGTGGGTTAAAGCTACTGCTTTCCAGAGAGCCAGAGGGAGTTGTTATTCATCTGGATCACTGCAGACACCTGACTTTCAGTGCAGTCCCAGAAACACATCAGCACGGTGGCAAGGATGGCAAAGCATAGTGGGGAGAGAGAGCAGGAGCTTGGAATGACCACCTCCAGCCAAAACTGGCACCAGGGAAAGAGCAGCATGGCCATCCATGGCCACGTGTGTTTCTGCAGATCTGGGGTACACTTTTGGGAGAGCATGTGTACAATCCTAAACCCAAATGACAGCTATGGCCTCCTCTGAATCAAGCCCACCCAGGTTTGAGAGTAAGGCCAGGTTTTGCTGACTCAAGGCTTAAACCTGTCAAAGTGACTCATTGCTGTGGTCTCACCCACCTCCTGTTCTTCTGAACCATACTGAATGTGAGTGAACTATTTTCGGAACAACAAGGTTAAATTAGATTACTTAATAGGTAATAAAAATGCCACATAATTTAATAGGAATGAGAAGTGTTTGCTATAATTTGGTAGAAGTCAAGCTGTCTGACACATTTTGATATGTAAATTTGACTTTAAATTTCTTTATAAGTTCTTCTGGAGCATACTTTAAATATAGAGTGTCTCTGCTTCTTATGAGCAGATTAACAACTAAAATAAGTGTTCTTTTCTACCTAAAGATTAGCTATTTCCTTAATGTTTAGCTAGTTGTTCATGCTGCTTTTTCAAAATTCAGGCTCAAATGCCCATTTGTATATAATTTCAGTTTATGAACCTACATTTAAATATCTGAATTTCTCTAAAGAGACAGAAGTACAGAAGGGTTTTGTTTAGTCTTCTTTTAAAATTTAAACACTTTGAAGCGCTGCAGTTTCTACCTTAGTGAATAAGCCATGGGATAAAGAGTTACAATTAAATAGTTATTTCTTTATAAAATAGGTCTTTCCAACAGCTTATTTTTATTTTATTCTGAATCAAAGTAACCTCTTACATCTCTGCCTGAAATAGACATATCCATTTTGCAACATATTGCTAAATGTCTCTAATTTACATAAGAAGCAACAGCAAAACTCCACGTATATTATGTTAGCTAAATTATTATTATTATGTAATTACATAATGGAGAAATAGCAAATTCAAACTCTTAAAATGCTGATCACAAAGTATATTAAATTATAGCATTGCCTCAACTGCAGGGCAGGTGTGCTCGGTGGCACACCCTCCATCATGAAGACAACGGGATAAACTGGAGCACAACACAGCTCTTCTCCAGGAGACTGAAGGAGATATTGTAGGTCTTTGCTGTGTCCTGAACCAGGACTAGAACCCCTTTAGGGCTCATGGCTGTAGGTTTAGGGAGAAGCAATACCTAGTGATTCACTGTAAATACATATTCCACTAAGTCGTGAATTAATGTGCTTTTGTGGGAAGGATGCCCCTGAAACTGCAGGTAAAAAGAAATCCTTCCCAAGCCTGCTTTTACGTGCAGCAGACAACAGAGAGTCAGCAGGGGCAGATTTGGCTCAGGATCATGTGGTGCATCCATCAGTGACTGCGATGCCCAAAGCCCCCCTGTAGCCTTGCCCTGTAAGCTATGAGTATTCTTGAGCAAACCACATCAGCCTCCCAGCAGTCCAAGAGAACAGTAAGAACCTATAAGAATCACACACTTTAATAATTCACTGGCTGGAAAACACTCTCAGATTGACAGATGTCTTGTTACTACAGAGTCATGTTAAGCAATAACAACACAAATCAATAAAAATCATCAAATAATTAAGAATCTTCAGTCACTTAACACCCACTGCAACCACCATTAGCAAGAGGTTTGAGGGCTGTTCATAAATCTCTTTAGCATGATATAAATTCCCCATAGAGCACTCAGATGCCCCAGCTATGGTGATTTATGCTGCAAACACTGCAATCCTGTCCCTGTGCTATTAACTGTAATGGTTTCACATTTAAAAATTGTGTCCTGGGAATGTGGCAGAGGACACAGCACACTGGAGACGCATTAGCGAGAAGAGACATAGAGCATGCAGGAGACCAGACTGTGACTCACCACATAACCCGGAGGAACTTATTTACCTTCTCATTTTAAGTGTAACCCTCAGTGTAAGAAATGTGTGTCAAAATTTAATCACTTCATGGACTGTTATGTAGTCTGATTAATGATATTTAGAGAGCACTTGGAGATCCCTGGATAAAGGTTGGGTTTTTAGTCAATCTGTTATTTCTGCCTTCAGAGCTTTCATTTCTTGTGTCAGGTCCCAGAGTTTAAAGGAGTTCTTTCCCACTCTCTGCATGCACTTTGTGAAACTGGCTGCTGGTGTCAAATGCCAGCATATTCACAGGGCGTAAACCATCTGGTTTTGCTGAAACTAAATATTCCCATGTTTACTGAGGAAAATAGATGCAGACACTTTCAGTTCTTGCAGCTGTTCCTTCCTGGGAAACAGTAGGAGAAGACTTTTTCTCTCCAAAGCAGAGGAATAGTAAGCTTGATTGACATCCTGCAAACTGCAGATCTTGCAGGCCCAAATTATTTTCCTTGTTTTGCTTCAGAAGTCCTTCCCCCTCCCTCACTTGGGGAGTAACACCTCAGCAAGTGTTGTGTATTTCTCATAGTTTGTGGGCAGTAGGACAGGCTGTCGGGGGAACTGAGATTGTATCACATGCTAATAAACATAATTTAAAGAAAATAAAACAAAACAATGCTTCTCACAATTTTAAATAGAGTTCTGACATAGAGAGATGAAGTAACCTGTGATACATAACCCTGGTTATGCTTCACCTTGTCCTTATTTTGCATGCAGCTCCCAGGAGGCTCTCTCCTGTCTTCCAGACTCTTAACCCACCTGGGAGCTGTCAGGATAGGGCAGGGGGAGCTGCTCTTTTTTAAAAAATAAGATTTTCAATATAGGTCTTACTTACTACATTTATTCTATTTTTTTTTTACCATTTCAGCATTGGTTTTTGACATAAACAGTCTGTTTTCTGGGAACATCTAGACCTGCCCTGCCCTGCCTTTTAAATATGCATAAAAGGCAATGATGGCATAACTACATTCACAGGAATCAAGGGTCAGCATTAATCTACAAAACAATCTTGTTCTTCAAAAAATACTATTGCCTTGATGAGTATAGCACTTGTGTCTCAATCAAAGATCTCATGATATGTTTCCAAGAAAAACTATATTAAGAGAGAACAGCAGTACCACTGAATGATTGGAGCATTCATTGGACACTGACTCAGACTCGAGTGCCTGGGCCAGTGGGTGTTTAATTGTTTATACAAAGTGTTGCAGTTCCAAGCAGGGATATCAAGGGAACCGGTATGGATGCAGGAATTCAGAGAATAGTTTTCCACATCCTTGCTACATGCCTCCAAATGCAAACTGCTGGCTAGTTTGGGACTCTCCTCCTTAATTTGTTTGAGGAAGGTTGAGAAAATCTTGGTTTTAGCTCAGTGTAGAAGAATAATTATTTTATTTTTACATCTTAAAATGTTACAACCAAACCCAAGTATTTACCCAATTTTAGTGCAAATACTGAGAAACAAAAAAGCGTCATAAAGTACTACAGAGTGGGATCTGTTGGCTTTTCTTCTTGTATCTCTTAATCAAAGCTTTTTGGGCAAAACAGGGATAAGTTATCTGCAGATTTTGTTTATTTTGAGATTACCTTAATACAGTTTCTTATAATTTCTGACTAAAGAGATCTGTAAATATTTTTGTAAACAAACTCCCCCAAGGAAATACACTGTCAATTGGATCACTAATTTCTATTTCAAGTGAGAAACTGGAAAAGGGCACTGAGGAGACAGCAGTGGTTTAGCTATTGCCACTCAGGGAGGATATGCTCCTAATTACACACTGGAAAACTAACCACATGGCTCCTTACTGGCCTCTCCCTCCCATCCACATAAGAGCTGCAGTCAGCCCTGAGTGACAGTTTGCCAAGGTGATAAAGTACATTAGAAACGAGCTATAGTGATGGGATAATGCTGTAAAACACTGCCATGTACTGTCTACCAGGTAACTGATGACAGACTTGGGAGGGCGATGGTTTTTGAAAGTCACAACGCCATAGTAAATAACATAAACATGTATGTAGTGCACTAACTTTAATGTGCAGTGAGTAGCAGAAATTCTGTCTGAACCAACACAAGGTCACCAGGAAAGAGCAGGTAACAGCAGAGATGCTGAGTCGGTGCTCTGTAGCTGGGGAAGCAACTCTCTCAAAATCCCAGCAACAGCAACCTCAGTGAGAACTCATGTCTATACAGTCACAGTTGAGGGAATGGCATTTACTAACACATAGTTGTTTTGCCAATTTCTTTGGAAACTTCTGTCTTTCAGATCTGACAAACTGAGCAGAAGAGCAGTGCAAAGTGAAGGACACCTTGAGACAGCATGTGGATAAGGAGAGGAAGGTTGACAGATGAGGTATTTAGGGTAAATGGCACTGAGACCAAGTAGGGGAAAGTTAGGAGCAAAGCCATCTTGGTGGACATGAGAGGAATTTCAAAATAACTGAAAGACAATTTAGAAAGGTGAGGATTATTAAGGAGATTTTGACAAGGCATCAGTCCCGTTTCCCCTTGTACTTGAATCACCACTTAGCTGTCTTTGGCCTGAATCTGTGCATGGTATAATGCCAAAAATTACTGAACATCTACCCCTGATCACAGAAAATGCTTTCATTGCCTATTGCTTTCTGTATCGCAGAAGACAATGAGCCTCATTCTCTGATCTTTTAATTCTGTGTACTGTACTTGGGTTAGGTCAATGGGACATGTTAAGTTTTAACCCACTGAGGGAGAAACCCACATATTTGTGTCCCTGCTCAAGCTACAAAGAAAGGGGGGTGCAAACTTTCCAGGTTTATGCAGCACAGTGAGGGGATCTTCCACCCAACTGACAGCCCAGGTACAGCTGGGCAGTAGCTGCCACCCAGCCATGCTCCCAATAAAACAAGACACTGGCACAGAATCCACAAGGAAAGAAATGAGCTATTTTTTGCAGCTTGTTCTTTTTTATAGCATCTCTGCTTATATTAAATTATTTTCTCGTTATGATATGCTGCTGAATTGTTTCTGGAACATGCTGACATGCCTAGTAAAAACAGTTGTTAGGGGATTGTTTTGCTCAGTGTACCTGAAAGTTTATCATCCTATGGAGTTTGGGAAGATGTCTTAATTATATTTTTATGCCACAGTGAAAGATAATTTCATATCCCCATTTAATTATCAATGCAGAATGGTCTGTGATAATATATTATTATGTCTGAACTGTCTGAACCTGATGTTGTGATGGCTTAAAATAGCCTCCAGGGCAGTTGAGTTGTGTGAAACGAAACTGGGACAATTCCTAAAAGCTCAAGAGGGACTGCAGATCTATTAGTCTTGGCAGTGATAAAGTAGTTGGGATAAGGATGAACTTTCAAAAAGTGGAATAATTCTTTTTCCTAGTTTAATGAAAAATGAAAGAAAAACATTTTAGGATTTTTTTTTTTTTAATTTAGATTCCCAATCCTAGCAGATTTTGAAAAACAAGAAAGGATAAATGTACATCCTATCATGAGCAGATGAGCTGAAATTTTATTTCTGCGTATCCTGCTCACCTGTGTAGGCATTTCAAAAGAATGTTCTTTCACCTGACTGTCTGGACACTTAGCATCATCTGATACCTGATCATTGCCCCACCTTGTCCTAATTGCTTTTGTTTGCTCATTCTTATTTTCTTCTAATCAAGAGATAAAAAAAAATGGGTTTCAACATTATATAAGGTGGAAGCATTTTGGTGGCTTGTAGGGACTGATGGAAAAATTCAAGTTTCTACATCAACATCTATATTTAGGCATATAAAGGAGAGGTCTGTTTTTCCTAGAACATCTGCACTTTGTTACTTTGTCAACATGCATGTATTTATCTGCTCTCCCAGTTCACAGAGGGTTTTCACCACCTACACTTTAAAGCACTTCTCTGTCCATCCAAGGCAAGCATCTGCTGACAGAAGTATGTAAACATGTCTTTAGAGAGCTCATCTCAAAAAAAAAAAGTTCCAGAAATCACCAAAAAAGTACTCTCAGCAGCTCCAGCCGCAGTGAAACACGAACCACAGAATTTTCTCTTGACAACTGCCTTAGAAGAGCGATGCAAAGAGCACAACTCGTCATTCCAGTTACGACAGACTTTTTTAAAAATTATTTTNGCCCCGAGCCCCGGCCCTGCAGCCCCGCGGAGGGAGGAGGGGCTGGTGTGCGCGGGGAGTGCCCGCCCTGTCTGGCTGCCTTCATATTTAATAGGAAGAAAAAAAAAAAAAAAAAAAAAANTAGCAGATTTTGAAAAACAAGAAAGGATAAATGTACATCCTATCATGAGCAGATGAGCTGAAATTTTATTTCTGCGTATCCTGCTCACCTGTGTAGGCATTTCAAAAGAATGTTCTTTCACCTGACTGTCTGGACACTTAGCATCATCTGATACCTGATCATTGCCCCACCTTGTCCTAATTGCTTTTGTTTGCTCATTCTTATTTTCTTCTAATCAAGAGATAAAAAAAAATGGGTTTCAACATTATATAAGGTGGAAGCATTTTGGTGGCTTGTAGGGACTGATGGAAAAATTCAAGTTTCTACATCAACATCTATATTTAGGCATATAAAGGAGAGGTCTGTTTTTCCTAGAACATCTGCACTTTGTTACTTTGTCAACATGCATGTATTTATCTGCTCTCCCAGTTCACAGAGGGTTTTCACCACCTACACTTTAAAGCACTTCTCTGTCCATCCAAGGCAAGCATCTGCTGACAGAAGTATGTAAACATGTCTTTAGAGAGCTCATCTCAAAAAAAAAAAGTTCCAGAAATCACCAAAAAAGTACTCTCAGCAGCTCCAGCCGCAGTGAAACACGAACCACAGAATTTTCTCTTGACAACTGCCTTAGAAGAGCGATGCAAAGAGCACAACTCGTCATTCCAGTTACGACAGACTTTTTTAAAAATTATTTTTAATAAACTGCGAGATGGCACAGGTGCGGTGCCAGCAGGCGGAGGGGTGACCCTCGGCTGGCACGGAGGCTGCCGGGGCTCCTTTTCCGGCCTCCTGCCCGTGCCCGCCGCCGCCGCGGCCCGAGGCCGCCGGGACAGGGCGCCTGCGCCCCCGGGCCCTCCGCGNTCCCTTCTTCACCCCGCTGCAGCTGCCTGGCTGAGGGGCGAGCTGAGCTCTTTTCCTCGCTAGCTGAGCGGCCTTTTCCCCCCCGCCCCTCCGGTCGGGTTGTAGTCGCAGTCCTCCGTGTGTAAAATTACGTCTGCGGGCTGCGTTAGGTGCGGGGTGGTGTGTACGTGAGTGGCGGTGGGAGCAGAGGGGTTTAGTGCGCTGACATTCCTCAGCCTGCCCACGGGGCAGTCCCCAGAAGTGGCTCTCATGGGTGGCTGATAAAGGCTGTGGAAGGTTTTCTGTGTATTCAATAGTGATTTTTGCCCTTTAAAGTAAGCTCACTCATTGCCTGCTTTTGGAGAAGCTGAGGAATTACTGCTAGCATTTTCTTTTTATTTAAGTTATGTCGTGAATGTTTAGTCTTCTTAGGCCTCTTCTTCCATTAATCTTTCATTCCACATTCAACAAATACTTGGTGTGCTGGAGATCAGATGAGAGTACTTGCATGGGTATGCGCCGTTCATTTATTTGGTGACTGTACTCCTTAGATAGTTGGATCACATTGCAGAAGACTTATAGAAAGGAATTTATGGAGCATGTATAGTTTGGGAAGTGAAACAAGTTTTATAAGGCTGAGTTTTGTTTAGTCGAGTTACTACAAAGCAGGGGGTTTAGGGCTTTAAGGAGTTCTTTGTAGCTGCTATCTCATATTTTTCGGTGCGAAAATGAAGAGCAGCAAAAGCAGTATTTAAAAATGCGTAAAGTCTTTGAACAGTTGTGCTTATGTTTGTGATTTAAGGTCTGCAGTGTAGTATGGTATGAAGAAACAAGTATCAGTTGAAGTTTCTCTTAGATCGTTAATGCAGATAAAACTCCCTTTTTCTGGATGTTGAAACAAAGATTAATAGGCAGGTTTTTAAGACAAACTAAAAAATAACCTAGTAAACGTTGACATTTTAGCGCAGATTTTTGAGGGGGACATTATATTTATGGTTCTGGGGTTTTTGAGAAACTTTAAGTAGTATATTTGAAAGATACTTGTTCCACAGTAGTGTAGTAATTTGAATATAGAGTGCTTTAGGAGGAGGGGATTCTGCAGTGTTTTGGCGTGGAACTTGTTGGATTGTTCTGTTCCCTCTTAAGTATTACTCTGCTTATTTTTTTTTTTCTGAAGACTTTTAAAATATGTCTTCCATACAGTTTACATACACCATAAATACTTGTGTTACGACTTCATAGCTTTTTGGGTTATGGTTCTTACCTTGTGTTTCAGCAGCCTACCCCATACTTTTTGTCCTCCATAGTACTTTAACATTTAGGGATATGTGGATGTACAACTTCTGAACCAAACCTTGCTTGTAATTTTTCTTTTCTGTTTCTGAGTCCATTTTTAACTCTGAGCAGAGTTTATGAAGATTTTTAAGGGGAATGGGGTGCTTTCTTTCTGCTTGTCATCTGCTAGCATTAGAGGAGTGCCTTGTACAACATCTTGTATCTGACACGTAATAGGTAATTCTTACAGGTTTTGTTTGGAAAAAATGGCAGCAATTAAAGGAATGCCTTGTGTGTCAATTATTTTTGCTTTCTTTTTAACATCTTTTATTTGTTGCACTGCTAGCATGTAGCATTTTAACCTGTTGTTCAAACAGCGGTGTTCCACAATGAAGGTTGTTATTTTTTGTTTGGTTGGGTTTTTTGTTCAATTGGCAGCTCACATTCTGGAGCTCATGCTGTTGCTTAGCTGACCTGTTCTGGTAAAGTGAGTATGAATCCCTCCCCACGCTGGTTGCGTAGAAAAATTTCTGTTGACTCTTATCTCCGGTTAAATTGTTCAAAGCAAGTTGTTTGGCTCCATTACTCACACTTCAACTTTGACTTAAAAGGATAATTTACATGGCTTTTGTGGTGTAAGCACAGTGAAATAATAAAAAGACATTTTCCTTAAATGTTGTCATGCAATATATATTTAGTCCTTTTGGTTGCTTTAAGTGAAATGTATGGCTTTAAGTTTGAATAGCAGTCTACAGTTGTCTCTCAGTGGCTGCTACACGTAATTTTTCAAGGGTAGCACATGCATATCAAAAGCCACAGCAGTAGGAAACTTCACTGCTGTCACTGGGTTGCTGGGTGGTGACACCTGTTTCTAGGCTGTGATATTAACTGTCAGGAGTTCTTGCTCCTACTTTAATTAGGTTACTCTAACTGTTTTTATCCTTCTGGGTTATATGACACATTAACTTGTCTTTTGATTGGAATTACCTACTTAGATTGTCTTACTTTCTTTGTGTTTAATTGTGATTTTGGTTTCTTCTTGAGATATCAATATGAAGTGGCCTACAGCTGGGCTGCTTGGGAGAATTCAAAAACATCTTCCCAGTCCTCAAGGAGTGTGTCCACATGCTTGTCTTGAATGTGTACTTACTTTGTAGATCTTTTGAGTGCTGAAAGCCAAATCGATTAACTCTTGAGTTGAATTTAGCGAGAGTTTTCATAGGCTCAGCTGAACCAGGGTGTAATGAATGTTAATAGTCTTGTATGACATCAGCTTTTAATTTCCATGTTCTTTCGCATATACCAAGTTCTTCTCCTCTATTCACTGGTTGAGCAGTGAATTTAGGAATGGTAAGATCTCATTTTGAATTGACTTTCTCTTGCAATGTGTCTAGTACTTGGCCATTAGTTCATGATACCTTATAAATAACTACTGTTTGGAAATGGTAGGAAGGTAAAAACTCAAGTGTGTACATGAAGTCTGAACATAGCAGTGTTTTCTTTTCTTTTATCTCTGTCTACCAAGTACCATCTGCCAGATTTAAATTGTCATTCCTGTTGCTTTACTAGAAGAATGAGGGAGATGCTGGTGCTCTGACATGTGTGCCTCACTATCTTGGAGACACTTTGAGTTTTACTGTCTGTCATGAGTGAATCTGCAAAGATTTGCAGGTCATTTAAATACAGAATTCCATAGCTTTGCTAAAAGACTCTTAGAGTGGTATGTGACCATGAAAGTGAATAAGCCAAATTCATTGAAAGTGTTTCCTTCTTGTGCTGGTATGCAGAATCACGGATCAGGCTTAGCTGTGTTACGATACATGAAGATGGTGGTCTTATTTTTGCTTCAGTGTGTGTACTTATTACATGTCTTTTTTTTTTCCCTTCCTACTCTCCCAGCTATGCCATCTGGTGGATAGATTTTTTTCCCAGTCTTTTCTAGCTGTGGACAGCACAGGAATATGCACACATGATACTGCCATGAGCACATCACATGTGGAATACAGAATAATACTGTGGTTTGGGTTGGAAGGAACTTGTAAAGGTCACCTGGTGCAGCCCCTCTCCAGTGGAGGGACAGCTTCATCTAGATCAGGTTGCTCAGGGCCCTGTCCAGTGTGATCTTGAATGTTTCCAGGAATGAAGCATCCACCACCTCTCTGGGCAACCTGTTCGGTCTTCTATCATTGTCACTGTAAAAGAATTTCATCCATATATCTAGACTTAACCTACTTTTAAAAAAAAATATTTAGTATAAATCCATTCCCCATCTCTGACTGCAACAAGCCCTATTAAAAAGTCTATCCTCAGCTTTCTTATAAACCCTCTTTAAGTAAGGGAAGGCTGTGATCCAAATGTCTCCTTGAATCCTGCTCCCCAATGTGAACAGAGAAGTTTTTCCTCAATGTAGTTTTTTTTCTCTTGGGCTCTGCTGCTGAAATTGCTACTTGTGTTTTGCCTCATCTAGGAATACCATGTATCCCTATCTGGGAAATGCCCTGAAATTTGCAACAATACAGAGCTAAATGGGTGCACCAGGTCTACATTTAAGCCAGATTCTAAGCTAATTCAAATTTAGTGATATGTGTAAAAGGTTGCCCCTATATCAAAGCAAAGGTACTGGAATAGGTGTAACCTTGACTTGTAAAGAGTGCTATGGATAGTGTTAAGGTTTCCATATTTCTGTCAGGGTGTTGGGCTTCCTGTTTCTTTGCTGTCTCTTAAAATTTCTGGATATAAGGCGTCCCAGCTGGAATGAATCTCTTCTTTTGAATGCATAGGTGTCTCTTAGTAAGCACTAGGGAGTTTACCATATGGAAGAGAGGATGTACTTAGGGAAACCCAGGCACAGTAACCTTAGGTACAAGTTGGGTTTCTGTAAAGGGGCCTCATTTATATTGCTGTACAAACAAATTTGCCTTGTCTGGGCAAGACACATTGCTTGCCTAAATCTAGCTGTCCTAATTAAAATTAACAATTTGAATTAGTCTGTCTGAACTTAATGTGGATCTTTCCTAAACAAATTTATTTTTGATGAAGCTGAGGGCTACTAGTTCTGGTAGTACCAATGCACCAAGGAAGCTGGGAAATACTTATCCAAGAAGAGACTTGTTGGACTACCAGTAGGTGTAGGGAATGGTTATTGCTTCAGTTCAGCTAAAAAGATGATATTTATGACTACCTTAATAAAGCTGATTGCATGGTATTCTTACCATATCATGTGATGTCTTCTAAGAAAGCTGCAAGCTTCATTTTCTTATGAGTTTGGAGGTCTTAGAGGTTGTGATAAACATAGAAATTTGAATATTACTCGACTTCTTAAATGAAAGTTGGATTTTAAATTCTTATGAAATAGAGATTTTTCCTTATTACTTTTGAATTGTATAGAGCATACTGGTCAAATGTGCTATGGTCAATAACATTTCTTATTTTGTTACTGTCTTAACTAATTCATATATCCAGCCAGCCTGACAGTGTGGTATTATGATATGGTAGTAGTAGTGCTTGTAGTTCTAGGCTCTGTAACTGATGCTGAAAAAGAGAGGCAGTTGTAGAGGAATAAAATAGACCTTAATGATCTGTTGCAAAACAATATAAACAAATCATGGAAATGAATCCTGAATAAACAAGAGTTATTACCTGGCTTGGTATGAAATCACTGAATAATTTGCTACTAGAAAAATAAACAAGAATAAGTGTAAAACGACTTGCTTGCAAAAGACTTTTTAAAAACAGTCTTTAAAAAGAGAAAGAAAATAGGCAGTTTTGGTGTGTTTCTAGGACGGTAGAGAAGAATGAGGTTTGTTTTTGGGTTTGTACAGCAGTGCAGATATCAGCCACTTCATCTTTAGCTTTATAAGTGCATGACGAATGGAATGGTTGGCTTGAAAAACTATGCTGGAGGCCAAGACCCAGCATCAGGCAGTGTGCTGGGGTTCTTTATTCTCTCTGCTGTTTGGCCGCTTGAAGGCTCCACGATTCAGTAACTGTTACATTTAAATGCTCTGCAGCACAGGTTTTACTTGAGTCATTCCTTGTCTTTCTCACTGCTCAGCTAAATCATAATATAAAAAGATCGAAACGCTGTTCTTATTTAAGATAACTGCAACTGTGAAGTGTTAAAATTTCTCTAAAATGCTCATTAGTTACCACCAAAGGTAGGAATGGGACTTTTTTTAGGCAGGAAGAAACCGCCCTGCTGAACCCTGGGATGTGGTGAAGGCAGCGTGCTATATTTGGCTGTTGCTCGCTGAGGTCAGATGCAGTACTCGGTGAAGGGGCTGTATAGGGGAATCCACTCTTAACTACAGCCCGAGGTGCCTCTAAAGGTATTGGGTGTCTGGTTTATAATTTGAAACATTGAAAGGAACCTTCTGTTGTGTGATTCGTCTTAGTACATTGACTAGGACATTTTAGTTTCACAGTACCATCTTTTCTGGGGTTTGAGGGGGTATTTTGTTTGTTTTTTGGTAATTTTATACCAAGCTTGCTATAAAGCTTTTTGTGTGTATATCCCATGTAATTGTATTGGTTAAGTACCAGTGACACTGATGTGCAGAAATTACACCCAGCTTCTTGTATCATAACTTGAGTAACTTCTTTCCTTGGTACTTCTCAGAAGTTACTTCATAACTTTTGTAATTTACCTCCACCTTCCTTGAATTTTAGAAATTTTATTAGCACCGCTTTAGGGGAAAACAAAGTCATCCTTTGCTGAAGTCATAAGCTGAAATTCTTCGTTTAATGAAATTTTTATGCTAGGTTAGCTTTCCAAGTAGACTAGGACAGGAATTATTATCACAACATTGTGAGAGGCTTCTACCTTCGGTTTTGCTGGTTGTTTGAATTTTAGGTTCAAGTGTACTTAAGCAAACAGTAAATGCAGAACATGTGATCTTGTCCTTCAGCATTGAATTCAGCAATTCTTGGAACTGTGTATGATACAGAATGACTGAGACCTCAGTTAGTTTATGGAACTCCTGTGTAAGGAAGCAGGTGGTCCATGAAAAGCTAAAGGAATGGGTGAAGGTTACATGTTTTCATGGGCTTACTGGAGCATCCCCTGAAGCAATTTTATATAGTTGTTTCTAAGTCGTTTCAAAGCCTCTTCTCCATGAGTATTAGTTTTGCTAGATAGTGTGTATTTAAAGAATGTGAATTCAAGTTTGGGTAACAACACCACTTCATTGTTAGGGTTTTTTTCCCATTAAAGGCTTAGGCAGTCTCTTACTCTTCAGTGAACTTGTGCTTGATATTAAATAATCCTGCTAAAATGAGTTCACAAGCAATCACTGTTCTTCAGCAAAATACTCAATATCAAGGTCATCTAGTGAAGGCAATTTTAGAAAGACTTTAAGGTCACTTGGATGTAAAAGCACAGTTTTTCAGGGAAAAAAGCTCCCAGAAAGACTGATTATTCTATTTTTAGTGAGAAATTTGGGTGATGTAGCCTAGGAAAGGTACAGGGCTGCTGGGTATGCTACAGAAGAGCTGTATGTTCAGCGATGTGTTCTTGCTGAATTGAGCAAAGTTCTAAAGGGTTCATTTATATTATTGTTGTCCACCAGTGTAACTCGTGAATGAGAGCTATTCTAAGCTTAGTTCTGTCACAGCAGTTCTGAAAATTTAAAACTTGTGTTGCTGGCTTAACTCTCTGTTTTGCTGCAAGGTAGGGAGTGGCTGCTTCTGGATGGCAGCTGAACAAGTTAAATAACAGAAGATATTCTGAGGGAGTAGAAGTTTTGCTTTTAAAATTGAGAGTTGCTTTTAAAATCCAGTATAGGATTCTTGACTTAAACTCATGAAAGTATGTAATTTGGATTTAAAAAATACTGAGAGCAGATAACTTCAGAACATATTTCCAAAATCAGTGTGAGGACTGCTTGTTTTTTTCCCAAGTCATAGGTAATGCTGCCTTAAGCTTTAAAATCTGTTCTGCTGCTACTATTGACAGGCTGCTCAACATTTGCCAAATACTCCAAAGTACTTTTAAGTACAAAAAAAAATAGTTAAATGTCAGAGTTGTTAATCACCAATGATTAAACATCCCACAGAATGTGAGGGGAGTGTAAGCTCAGGGGAATTGCTTGTGTGCAGTTTGTAAAATTGAATGTTTGCAATCTTGTGTTGTAGTTTGGGGGTTTTTTTTAGATCTGCTCTGGCAAAATTGACTTCTAAAGCCATAATTTCAGACATGAGCTTGGCTGGAGTTACGTGGAAAGAAGCAGAATCAGCTCCTTACTCTTTCACTAGCCCTGTCTCAAGTTCACAGAGGATATATTCTTCACCTGGGGGAACTATTTAGATTACATTTTTGATTTGTTGTATCTTTGTTCTAGGAAGAAAATATCAGTTCACTGCAGTTTACTGTGTGGCTGCTGTGTGGCCACATAAGTGCATGTCTGCAAAAAAAGCAGAGTGAATGGAGAGTTCTTATTAACAATAATGCTGACCCAATTTTTTATGATACTAGGGAGAAGTCTCTGGGTTTTGATGTTATTGTAAAACTGTGAGTGTTACATCCAGTAAAGTGGACACTGTCATCTTGGAAAGCAACACCAGGTAAATGCTTAGGGTAGCTGTGCATACCGTAGCTGACTTAGCCATTGAAGAAACTATTGGTGATGGCACAAAATGAGCAGCTTAGTTGCTTGGAGAGAGGCACACCAGAAGCAGTGTGACAGAACAGGTTAAATACATTTTTTCCATTTCATGAAAGGCTATGGAAAAAAGCAATGCAAGTGGAATTTGGAACAGCCAATTCTTGACCCACTTTCCTTTTCCTTGCCAGTATTGCCTTACATAATCTACTACACTCTGGCATAAGTTTAGAGGGATTAAAAAAAAATTATTATTTTTTGCTGGAGTTTTTCTTACCTGCTGCTGTGCAGCTCTTGTCTTGGATTGCTAATTACTGTTACTGAACTTCTTAAGGTTGTTTACCAATGATTGTGTAGATGCAGAGATTATTCTTATATTAATTAGAGTAGCTTTTAGGTAACCGTAGGATCTGTTGTGCTAAAATAAGTCTCAGTGTTCAGTGCATATATTTGCTTTTACTCCTTTTTATCCTGTGCTGTGTCACTCTGATTGAAGCTCACTGGAGGAACAGCTTGTTCTCTCAGAGCACTATGCATGTGAGTTTGTGTATTACAACAAGAAGTGCTGTCCCTACCATCCCTATTGAAAGGCCAATTTATGTAAATCAAAGCTTGTTTACAGCATTTTAGATTAAAGAGAATTAATTTACCTTTAATGTTGATATATTTCTGCCNAGAGAATTAATTTACCTTTAATGTTGATATATTTCTGCCCTGGGTAACTGATAGCTGTTAAAAATGATGGTTTTCCCAATTCTGTTACAGGCTGTTTGAGCTACAGATTTTGCAGTGTGTGAAGCTATGACTTGCGTGGTTAGCTATAGTAATTCGTACATGAGTCTGAAAAACATCTCTTATGCTCTCGATCTGGTTCTTAGAACCTCCCCTTCAATCTGTTCTTGGGGATTTGGCTTT
>VYZP01045159.1:0-22016 GCA_013400635.1 Hypocryptadius cinnamomeus
AAAAAAAAAAACAGTTTCTTTTGAAAATCTGGTTATTTTCACTAAATAAAACACAAATTGTTTGGCCCAGTGCTGCTGCCATTGTAGATGTTGGCCATACTCTTCTAAAGTGATGGAAGCAGGGAGTCTGTCTCTGTGGGAAACCTGAAAATTGACATGATATGTTGCTTAACATTGAGTCTAGGAGATATTTGTCAGCCTGGCTGCATCTAGGAATACAGGACTGGCTTTAAGCTAAAAGGTTCTCAGTGTTTTGCTCTTAAAATCAAAAGGACATAGTAGGCAACCAAGTGGTAGGCACTTAAAAAACATAGTTCTATTTGTGTTTCATGAAGGAGGGTCATTTTATGGAGTCATTTTATGACTTCCAAATGTGGTCTTCTATCAATATATGATGTTTCCAATAGCAAATAAATGTACAGCTCTTTAGCCAGACCTAAGCTTGAATTCATCTCTGCAGTTGATTCCAATGATACTCTGTATGGTGGAGACTCCAAGTTCCTGGCTGAAATTAATAAACTGAGTGAGACAGTGGTGTCACAGATCCTGGATCACCTGAAAACCCTGGGCAAGGAGGAGGTATGTTCTTACTCAGCTTGAGTTAATACAAAACCAAAAGTAATTTGGAGTTGAAGAAACAGACCACCTTTGACCAGGACTTGGTCTTTTCAAAAGCTTCAGGAACCTCATAACAAAAGGAAATTGGGTATTTTAACTTGTTTAGAAAATGGGACCATCACATAGGCAGGCTTGTGGTGGAGACACTTAATGATGTCCAATTCTGTAATGAGCAAAGTGAGAATTCACAGTTAGTCTGTTACTGGGGAAAATACAATGAAAGCCACCTATAATTATAAAAGTTTCAGATCCCAGGCACTGAGATGATGTCAGGAGAGAGGTACACAGGGAGTAAATAGTTGTTTTGTCTTTATTCTGACTTTAGTGTATTTGTTCAATATAAAATAAAGAAAACTCTAGGCAGCTTATTGGATTTCTTGATTGGAATTCAGAGGCTCTGAGGGATCAAATCTAGCTTAATGGATTGTATGTGAAAGGCAGGTGACTGATGTTTGCTGAAATAGTGAGAACTCACTATTCTGTTAATGTACCTGTTTCTGAGGATGGACAGCTTCCCAATCAGCCCTTACTGGATGGCTTCTATTGATAGAAATCCTGTGGCTGGTGGCCTGGAGTGGGAGGGCAGGGCGTGATTGATTGGATGGAATTTTTTAGATGGGCTATTTGCACAGTAGCCCAGAGTGTTTGCCAATACAGAATGTGTTAAGTGATACATATTGGGAGGACACTGTGCTAAGTTTAGCCTTTTCTCTGCTTTTGCTATCCTGTTTGTCCTTCCTTGAGCAATGGCAGAGATACAAGATGAAAATATCCTTTGCTCAAATCCTCTACATCATTGTACACATCACCTCAGGGAACAGTTCTTTTTCAGAACAGCAGCAGCAGAAACAACCATTCTAGCACAGCTAAGAATGTCCAGTGTTCCAGGTCTTGGAAGGAAATTTAAACAGTTTTCAGGAATGTGGGTTGTATATTAGGGATTTTTTTGCATCTGACTCCTGTATGGAATTTGTGGGTAGGAATGTTTGTAGGGCTTGAAATCCATGGTTTCTGAAAGGCCTTTTTTTGTTTGTTTTCTCCTTTCAAGCATGCTTTGAGTAGGGAGACCCTGTGTTAGTTCACTGAGGCTGTTGTTGCACAGAAAACTGGATTTAAGGCTAAGCAGCACAGATACAGGTGCTTGGGCTGCCTTTGCCTCTGCAGCTGTGGCTTTGCTCCTCTGTCCATCCTTATTTACAAAGAGGGGGGACCATTTGTTTTGCTTTGTTGAGTGAAAGTCATTGAGAGATTTAGATAAAAATTGCTTTGTAAGAATTAATAGTTGTTTGAGGAAGCTGTTGTTGCTGAGGAAATAGAAGTGGTGAGAATATTGTCAGAGATCTCTAATTGTGCTAAAGTAAAGCTGGTCATAAAATCACTGTGGTATTGGATTGCTTCAGTGTTGGTGACCTTTTATTATTCATCTTCTTGGCTGCTCATTTAAATGAACAAGGCTCTAATGATTTTGTGTTTTTATTGGTTCATTTCCTTTAAAAGCTATAAAGGAAAACAAATTTTTCTCACAATAAAATCCTTTCACCAAAATGGCAACTTGGAAGAGAACAATGCATCTTATTGTTAACACAATGTGGTCTTTTCACAGTATTAGAGAATGCTTCATTTGTGTGACAGTGCTGGAATGGAAATTTTTAGTTCTGGACAGTTCTGTAAAGTTCAAGCTGTTTCTGGTCAAGAGAACATGTAGCAGTGAATCCTCTCTGCTTTGTGTGAGGGGAAAGCCGCTCTTATGCTCCTTAAGGTCCCACCTCAGTAATTTTAGGGGAAGTAGCTACAAATATGGTGCAAATATGTTTGTATCACCAGAGTTTCAGTGAAAGAATAGCAGGGAAAAAACATCTTTGGTTAAATAAATAAATGAAGTAGAATAGACTGGAGGGAAAAAAAGCCTGAAGTTGAATTAATTTAGATTGATGACAGTGGTCTCTAAAAATGTACAGCTAGGGTGCTCCAAGTGCAAGGTTGGTTGGTGGGAGGGTGATTTCTGTGCAGGTTTAGGGAGTCTGGAGTTGTAAATGTGTCAGACCTACACTGCTATGCCAAAGTGCTATGAGACATAGGAGACTGGAGTAATTATTTTATTTACAGCAGCTTATGTTGATTTACAGCTAGTGCTGTTTGCTGCATTTTGAATGGAATATGAAAACTCTGTCTGTAACTATTGCTGTGTGTCACAGGAGTGCCCTTTGAACTTCTGAGGGTTCAGAGAAGCTGGTGAGGTTAAGCTGGGTATTTTGGGATGAGTGTACAGTAACATGGGAATATTTTTGTTTTCATCCTAGACCCTGAAGAGGCAGAGCCAGCTGGCACTCTATTTCTTTAACACCATTCTGGCTCATGGGGACCTACGAAACAACAGACTGAACCAGCTTTCAGTCAATCTCTGGAACCTTGCTCAGAAGCATGGCTTTGCTGACACCAAGACTATGGTAAGGAAAGGAGACAGATAATGCAGAGAGGTTTTAGTTCTTAATATCTTTTTCCACTCTTTATTTGGGAAAAGGCAACATTTTCTTGATCTGAATAAACCTCATCTCTTTACAAGCTACTATCTTAAAAAAAATCAAATTATCTAAAAACTCCAAAAAGTTATTTTTCTAAATGCTTCTTAATGAACAAGCAGCTTCTCTTATTTCAAGTGGTCTGTATCTTTCTAGAATTTTAATAGTATGACAAGCATTAAGGAACCTGAAGTGTTGGTTGGTTGTTGATAACTTTTTGTTCAGTACAGAAATCTAGGTTTAAGAGAAATACTGCATTTTTATTTTGTGGAGGAACTGCCTGGTGAAAGCTTGTAAAGTGGCATTTGAGAGCCTTTAAGAAACATATACATGATAATGAGCATGATAAAACACCTTCACAAAGATGAACTGATGGCTATGAAAGAAAACACTGAAAATCTCCAAATACCTTTGTTTTCAAATCTAGGTGAAAACCCTAGAATACATCAAGAGGAGGAGCAAACAGCCTGAAATGAGTCATTTCACAGACTTGGCCCTCCGGCTTCCTCTGCAGTCCAGGACCTGATGAGTGCCTCTTCCAAGGAGTCACCTGCACAAGGGAGCATGGAACCAAGGCCAAAAGTCACTAATCTACATTCTTACTGCAGGAGTTCAGTGTATTGTTACTTTCCTTAGTGAGACACATTTACTAGGGCACAGCAAAGGTAAAACTGTTCTGAGTGCAATAATTTAACCTGAGCTTCTGTATCCAGTTTAACCATAGCATTGTTATTTTAAATGCTGATTTACATTCAGTAAACAGTTACCTTGAACCTCTATGGTTGCAAAAGCCTTTTGAGATCTGTTGTAATTTTAACAAAAAAGGAAGAAAATCTGTACACATGAGTTCACAGCCTTAAAACTTCATCCCTCTTGCAGAATAGCAATTCTCCCCTGCAGAAAGCAGCATCTCAATATAACAGTCAGACTGACTTATCTCTCTGCTTGGGGATGCTGCCAGCATTTGCCTGGCTGGTTCCAGTAGCAGAGAAAAATGGCGGAGGTGTTACTGTTCTAATTTCTACAATACATTTACACAGACATGTTTAAGTTTTCATTTTAGTCCAGTGGTGTTTTGTAAAATAGAAGGAATCTTTAAGTGTTGCAAAGGAAAATGGAAATTATGCAAAGTCCTCTATATTTGCAAAGTACCTATCACTGAATAAAACAATTTGCAGTTCATCTGTATGTTCTGGGGGAGTTTCTTTGTGTATACAAATCTATCACCTTACCCTTCTGGAATTTAGTTACATGTACTGTTATTATTTCTAATAAAATTTCACTCTCACCCCTTCTGCCCCATGGTAAGGAACCATGGTGAGATCTTACATCGATTGCTACTTTTGTTTAGTGGGGTTTTTTTTCTCCTTGTCAGGCAAGTAGCTGAGGGCTGAAATTCAGCATTTGTTTCAAACCAGAAGAGACAACAGAACCTCAACTACCTGAACTTCAGTAAAACAAGAGCCAAAACCTGGAAGGGCTGGTGGAAGATGGTGCTGAACACTGAGAGCACTGATGCAAATCAGCCTCATGTTGAGGTAGTAGTGGTTTAAATGAATTTTAAAGGAGAAGGTTTTCTCCAAGAAGTTTAGACCCTGCAGGAAGAGCATCTCCCTCTTCCCAGATAAAGGAATGGATTCAGGGCAACCCCTTCAGATGGAGTCTCAGCATAATTTTCACTTCCTCTCAAGAGTTGTCCAAAATGCATCAGAACCAAGTGTTGTTAAGTGTGTTTTCTGCTGGAGGCAGATGCTTTCAGGTAGATCAGTCCATTGCAGAAAACTACTGTGGAAAAGTGAAGCTGTCTTAAAAGATAAAAAAATGTAGTAGTTCTGTTGGTGCTACTCTCCAAAATGCTTATACTTCCATTTTTAGATAACAGCTGCTGCTTGAAAATCTAACTGCCAGAGCACAGTTCAAATACAGAGGATGTTCAATGCTATCTGTTATTACAGGTTAGATTTTTAAGAATTACTTTCTGAGTTAAAAGTCTGCCCTCATCAAATTTGAGGGCACACCACTAGTGTGTCTTCAAAGTAAAGCACCATCATTTTGTGCCACTGAGTGTAAAAAATGTAAAGATTTTACAGAACAATAAAATCCTTTTGAATCACTTATGATATAGATAAAAGTAAGTTTATTAAATCAGCATTAAAAAAAAATAACTGAATTTCAACTAATTGCAGGCATGGCACACATCTTCAGTCTTTGAAGGAGGCTGTCTCTTGCCTTGCAGAACATGACAAAGGTTTCAAAAACTTACTGTTTGGATGAAGTGAGGACCCAGCTCCACTGGTATAGGCAGGTGAAAACTTGTACTTCAAGTACTTCATAAACGAAATTTCTTCAGCATTTTGGTTTTTTATTTCAAGTAAAAAGATGCAGAAGGCAAAAAGAAATTTCATACTCTTTATTTCTTCTGAGTTTTAATCTTCAAATTTTATAGATCTAGATGCATATTTGTCTATGTATACTTTTTTGTTGGCATAAGGCTGAAATCCAAGACCAATTCCTCTGTGTTGCTTCAAGTCCATTGCTTTATCAAACTCCATCTTCAGAGCCTGCTGTAACTTCTCCTCCCCTTCCTGGTTCAGAGCCATGTTTGGTTTGTTTGTAGTTGCTGAGGGACTTTGCATAGGCACAGAACCTTTTTTAAAACCACCCAACAGTCTAAAAAACTTCATTTGTTCCTCAGAACTTTTAAAAGTAGCTGTACTCCACTGTCCAAGCTTCGTATCCTGTGAGGCAAAACAAAGTTAACACTAAAATTAAGACATACCAAGACCAAGGGAGACAATTTCTGGCTGTGTACCATGAGAACAGAACACAGAAGCCTGAGAGGGGGACAGAGCTGGGAAGCTGTTATTCCATGGGCAGTACCTCTCCAGGGATGTGGTAACAGACTGGCCTGACTCTGCCTGAGTGCACCTTCATCAGCATTTCAGCCATTTCACCTGCAGCCAGGGGTTAATGCCCTTTGAGAAGCTCCTTCCCCTCTGTCCTTAGGAGTTCTGGCTGTCTGCTCTCTCTTTACCCAGCTCCAAGAGCCAGACAGCATCTCTTATTCTAAGAAAACTGTCAGACTTAATCCTCTTTCACTGTCACTTTGTAGGGTTATCTTTTCATTCTCCCACTGCCTAGTTAGGGAGTTGCTGTTTGCAGCAGTGGTTTGTTAGTTGTGGACACTGTTCAGTCTGGCTTATAAGCTTTAAGTAATATTTGCATTCTTATCCCACTAATTACAACTAATATTGCAAGGGTGCACAACCAGAGGACCTCCCCTATCCAACAGGACTAAGTCTAGTTCTCTTTAAGCCTCCCCTCCCTTGCAGTTTGCTGTGTTCTTTGTATTTGCTGTGTTTGCATTTAACTGCACTCTCTGAACTACTTCACTCCAGGATTTTTCTTCTGTCTGCAGATTCTGGCCCCTTTCTGGGGAGGCAATATCCAGCTAAAATAAGATTTCAGCTGTTTGTGGAAAACCCTAGATACACTGTAGGATTTACAGAGTTCATGAACTTTTGGCTTACCTAAGAACAGGCTTCATTATTCAAGGGTGTATTTGACTCCTGAGCTATAGCTATGCAGTCACTTAAATATTTTTGGCAGGATTTACTCAGAATATTTTCTTTAAAATTGGGCATGATACTAAATGGCAGAATGTCTGATTATTAATTAAACAGACTAAGCTGGCTACATCAAAGGAAAAAAATGTGAATTCAGTGCTATGTTTATGTCAGCCTGAAATCCTTCCAACAGAACAGTTGCAGCTTGCATGAAACAGTCATTCTCCAGTAGACAGCCCGCATGACACACAGCATGCTACACAACTGCAGGCAAGCTACAGCAGGGGTTTTTAAGGCAAAAAAAAAATGCAAGGCTGGAGTATCATTCACTATCACAGGCCTGAATACCTGGTATGAAAGAAAGCTACTCATAATACTTCAGCCTTTTGACCTTGCAAGTTGCTGCACAAGCCCAGTCTGTGACACAGACACATGCACACATCCAGATACACACAAGGCACAGATAACTAAATGTAAGTCCTCCCTTTGCAATGGGAGACATCTGCACAGATGCAAATATAATTATGGCTTGTCAAAACTCTGTTTTAAAGCGAGCTGCTGGCAGGCACTACACACAGCTTCTGCTGAAGCATTTCCAGCTCACTTTGTGGAGCTGATGAATTAGTTTTCACAGCTTCTATTCTTCTGCATACTACTAAACAGAGAGAGATCAGTGCCAAAGAACTGAGATCTCCTGCCAAGGATGTTATTTTTCTCAATGCCTCCAGAGACTATTAGACAGTTGTAGTTCCAGAGCTATGCAGACTCCTTCCCACTATGTTAGATCTACAGGAGTTGTTTCTGGCATTTGTTTGAGGTGTATTCCAGCTTTCTAGGCATTCTGGCAGTCCTGCAAAACAACAGAAGCCTGAATTACTAGCAAAGCTTTCTCTCCACCTCAATCTTCTCACCCCTGGCTAAGCACTGCAGCAAGCTTCCACAACCTTACTGTGAATCTGTCAGGAGCCAGGCTGAGTAGGATGCAAAAGCAAAGAATCAGAAATCATCTTCCAAAGAGGTGGAGGGAAGATGCAGAAGCCATGAGAGGAGTGACTCTAAACATCACACACGTGTGTTAACAGCTGCCACCCTCTTTACCTTTCCATGGGTGTCCCTGTTGCTGAATGTGTGCAAAGTCTTGCAGGTAAGAAATCAGACACACTTCAGTGACTGCTGCATCCATAGCCCAAAAATGTATTTCACAGCAAGCAGAAAATGCTTCTGCAGCAATTTTTGATGGCTCATTCTCCAGAGGAACCAGAGAAAATGTTGCTGTTGAGGACTGATGATGGGAATGAGAGCACTGTGCAATAGCAACGAGTTCAGTGCTCCGCTCTCAGACTCTTGGCACTGTACCAACTTGGTCTATAGCATGGCCTGGAATCTGCCCTCAGAAGGAACACTGTTGTACATGAGCCACATACAAAAAAGAGCACAGTGGTTTTTACAGGAACATGCCCTGGGACACAGAATTTCCATCAGGTTGAGGTCTAAACTCATACATCACCTGTCCCACTTTGGAACTGCAAGCCTTGGTTTTGCCAGATTCTCTGTCAATTTCTTCTTGCAGGGCCTGCCGCCTCACCTAGTGTGCGGAAAAATTACACATGCAGCATAAGACTCTGTGTCCAGTGTGTTAAATGACAATTAATTCACAATGAAATAATAAGAGAAAAACAAAATAATTAGTTATCTTCAGAATTTTGCAAGGAAAATTAAAAGGTACATGGGATCCTTTCACACGCTCAACATGAGAACTGTAATTTTTTAGTATCTGTTAAATGAGTGGTTTGCTGTATCAAGTAAGTCTAATTTTCTAACTGCCTGCATTGATGAGAGGCAAAGAAATGTGTCTAACTTAGTAAGTTACTGAATTCTGACATTGACTGTACATTTTGGACTTAACCCACATGTAAAGCACATTTGAAGCAGAGCTTTATTTTGGGAAATCCAGGCATAGATAAGCAAAAAAGCAATTTTTTTGTATCAATTCCTATGCATATGTTAAATGCTGACTTGCTTTAGACCTTACCCAGTTAGGACAAAGCATACCTTGTCTATGTTAATTTCATCACAGTTTCCTTTCTTTTCCTTCACAATAATTACACCATCTAGAGGTTCCTGTAAAACAGGAAAAAAGCTTGTATGATTATTTTTATCCATTCTGATTAATTAGAATTTACACAGCTCTTACCACAAAAGTAGTTAAAACAGTAAGCAATCAGTAGTACTATTCAGGGGCAAGAAGAAATAGTCAGCTCTAAGATGAAAATGCCAATTAAATTTGTATTCCTAAGGAAAAACCTCACAGAGATTTTTTCCTTTAATCAAGATAAATGATTTTTAGATTTACACATTAATAGGGACCTGCCAACAACACTGGCACGCACAGTAATGTTTGTAGGCAGAGTAATTTCAAATTAAATCATTTTGTAAAAGCTTAAATTTATACATGAAGAAAGGCACAGAGACAGTGAAAGTTAAAAAAAAATAGAAATTGGAGGTAAAATAATTAAAAGTCTCTCTGAAACAAATGAACAAAAACTAATCAAGAGGCAGCTGCACTGTGCTCCCTTGTGGATGATGGTCCCCAGGAGCACAGGGAGAGGCAGGACTCACACAGGAACTGTCCCCTGCAATGGCAGCCAGCAGCACATGATTCCACATTTGAGAGCAAGGAACAGGGAGCTGATGGAAGAGACAGAGCAGCTCCAGAAGGAATGGATGTTCTGGATGGCAGGAGGTAAATCTGGGCAGAGCCCACACACAGCCAGATCCTGATCGCACCTCCACAAAGTGCAGCCCTTCTGCAGCTTCTGCTCCCAGTGACTGGCACAGCTAAACCACTGCCCCCAGCCTTTCTCTTCCAAATTGCAATCAGGAGAGGTTTTTTGGGCATCCAGTACAACAGGGTAAGTAGTAATTCCAGGATAGTGCTAAATGAGAGCCATAAGCTTTAAACCAGCCTGGAAAAAGTGGCCAAAGGGAAGATCTATTGATACAGCTAACATAATAAACCAAGCATGAAACAGCCAGGGAAACAAGGAAAAGATTTGTAACATACTTCTGTCAGCAGAACCTGCTGTTAACTTTTTTGAGGCTTTAGTTATATTAAAAGCTATCAATGATTTACCCCATTTTCTAAAGGTACCTTTTATACACTGCTTTCACACACACACAAGTACATGCACTATTAAAAATGCGAGAACACTGTCTGCAGGAAGGAGAGCTCGTGCTCTTGGAAGAAAAGAAGAAACCAAAAACAACTCCCAATTTACTTCTAGATGGCCTGGTACTGTCTTTTCAGATCTATTAAAACAAGCAGGTAAACTGTCCTGACAGGACTCTGCAAACAATTGCAGCATATTTTTTTCTTTTTAGCTGGAAGCAGGGAGCACCCCCCATCCCTGCTCATCCCCAGCACAGTGCTGACCTGCTGAGGGTTACTGAGTGGAAAAAACCACCCCATGGAGGTGTGCCAAGCTTCCTCCAACTTCATGGAAAAGGAGCACATCCACATGTGGCAGGGTTATGCTGTCTGCTGGCAAACAACATCAAAGCAGTAAAGTGAGTCCTCATCCTCCTCACTGCCCCAGCTGACTGCAATGGCATCCCATGAGAAAAACACCAAGCACTGATATTGAGTGGGTATCACTGCACACTATCTTTAAAACTTGCTCTTTTACTTGCAGGGCAAGCCCAACAGAGGATTTTTAAGGCATGCAGAGCCTTGTGTGACATGCTGTAGACTAAAACATTTCAGGACTGTGGCACAGTTAAATGCAAGACCACATTATCAGCCATTTATTACTGCAGTGTCTTTTGGCCTGGCAGGAACTAGAACTTGCTAGAACTCATTAACCCAGACCTCTCAATCTTCAGATTTTCTTTTGAGTAGTTTTTTTATTATCAAAGGAACTGCCTATGGGAAAGAGGAACAAAACATGCATCACCCTACTCCCTCCTCCTCAACAGTTTGCAAGGTATTTGCTGTGGTTCCCATATTAACTGGCCATGAAAGTTTACATGTCGTTGTAGGGCTTATCTTGTCTCTACACAATGTAAGCAGCTGCAAAGTCCAAATAATGTCCAACAGTCTAAAAAAGGCAATGCCAATTTAATTAGAAAATATATCCAGCAATAAAACCACCTTGTCCTTTTGAAAGGTCAAAAGGAGAAATCCAACTTGAAAGCCCCAAACACCTGCTCACCTCGTGACTGATAAGCATACACACTCCCCTCACAAACCCCTGTGAAAAAGCCTGTATCTGGGTCTCCACATGAATTTAAATTCAATTATTAGCACTAGACACCAGGCAGCTGCCAGGTTTCCATGGAACTTGAGGCAACTGCATCTGAGTGCATGACAAAGCAAAGCACAGCATGAAGTGAGCTTCAGAAGCAGCTCACATTATGGTCTGCTCTGCCCTTAACTTGCAAAAATCTTCAGTGATACCTTCTTAACTAGTGCTTGACATTTAAATAAGCCAAGCATTCAAAATTCTTGATAGAAAGCAACTGCAGTGCAGCTTCCCATTACCTACAGAAATAAAAACAACCTCCTAGGAACTTGCAATGTGCTGGTTTCAAAGTTAAGTTTAAGCAGCTAAAAATATAGATAGACACCTACTGATTTCTGAGCATCTCACAGTGTAATTCCCAATGATAACAACAGAAGTTGGGCATGTAGGTACTAACTTCTGGCACCCTTAGCTTTAAAACAGAACTTTGATCAGATAAAGAAAAAATGTCTGTATTTCAAATATTTCATCAATTCCTCCCCATATTCATTTTACCTCAGAAATGGCAAGTACTGCAAGACTCTGGGATGGGATTTCCTTTACCAGTCAGTCAGGATAAGGATACAATCCTAGTTACCCCCAGTTACAATTTACACAGTTCTTACACCTATTTACTTTCTTGCACAGATTTATTGTTTTAATTAAAATTGTGTGTTTAGGTCTTTAGTATCTTTCTACCAGAATTTATATTTCAATGCTCTTGGCCCAGTCTACACTTAGGATTCCTAGGATTTTATCTGAAGTTTTGCTGGAATTAGTCAACAGGTTTTGGCTAACTTTCCCCTTTGTTTCTGGCATTACATAATTCCAGCAGTGACAGCAGCAAAGCTTGAGGAAAGTCTAAGAAACAGATGAACTCCTGCTGCCAGGGTTACCACTGCTCAGGGTAAGTGACATGGCACTCAACTCCTGCATTATGAAGAGTGTTGCCACTTTGCTAAAAGCAACTGAGCATTTATGACTGTACAAACCCACACTATTTTGCGGCAAATATTTGCTGCTAGCTGTAATATTTACATTTTCACAACTGAAACACTGTGTGATGACAGCAGCAGTGCTTCCCCATGTGTCACAGCATCAGCTCAGCTGGGCTCTGATCCCTGCATGGGCCCTTCATTGAGGAGCTGGGCTTGCTGATCCCCGTGGGTCCCTTCCAGCTCAGGATGTGCTGTGAGCTATGACATGCTGAAATGATCATCTGATCCTGCTTCCCCACAGCCAGGGGGGCCCTCAGTGACCTCAGTGTCACCAACAGGCAGAGCAGCCTGCAAAGCAGGGAACTGCCCCAAAGGCTTTCAACTCCTTAGCAGGAGGGTGCAAAGCTGCCCTCCTCTCCACAACTTACCACTGACTCGTTCCATGCTGATTCTGTCTTGATGTGTTTTGCATCTGCTTTTGAGCCTGGTTCTTCAGCTAAGTCCTGTGGTGGTACTTTTTCCCTTTTTTTCCTTTTTCTGTCACACAGTACAGGATTACTATTACACAAAGCCCCATCTACAGTGTCCCCTGTAACACACTGAGCTCGCTCCATTTCACTCTCTTTGCTCTTCTTACTGCTTTCTAGTAGTACTTTTTGGCTTTTAGAAGCACTGTAATTGTTTAAAGAAACTCCTGAGTATGTTGTTTCCTTCTCCTTTTTCTTAATTTTCTTCTTTTTCTTCTTATTGACTTCTTTATTATCCTTGAAATTCTTCCTGTGTTTCTTTCCAGACAGCTCTTTTTCCTCAAGCTCAACTTCTTGCTGTGCTGGGAGATGCTTATCAGGAATGCTGTGACTGCAGTTTTGCTTATCTTCACAGGTTGAGGAAGAAATAGCTTTTTTTTTCTTATTCTTCCTCACTTTGATATGCCCAAAGTTCTTAATTTTGTCCTCTTCCTCTCTGCTTGTCCATGTAAATTCCCAGGAATTATGTTTCTTCCTTTTTCTGAAGTCACTTAATGCACTGGGGCTACCAGGAACTCGGTGCATGCTGTTCTCATTATCTGCCAGTGGTAAAAAGCAGTCAGACTTATCTTTTTTTTTATTTTTCTTCTTTCTTACACAACTCTCCTCACCATTCTGGGCACTACCTGTGCCATAGTCTTCACCCATAAAAACTGCTTTTTGTGAAGTGTATTTGTGGGTGTTTTTACAGACCTTTGCAGATTGCCTTTGTTCACTGTCCTGGATGTCCTCTAATGAAAATCTGCATTTCTTCTTTTTTTTCTTTGCTACCTCACCATCCAGTTCCAAATCCAAAGCAGTATTCTTTCTCTTTTTTTTTAAAGATAATTCATTTTTCTTAGTACCATCTGTGTGATGATTTGAAAGCCCCACGTCACTACTCTCATTATTCTCCAAGGAGAAATGACACAGGAATTTTTTTTTCTTCTTTTTGAATATTTTAATTTGTTCCTCCGGTTTTTCTTGAAGTTGTAAATCCAGATGACCTTTTATATTCACAAAGCTTTCTAAATTATCTTCTCTGAGTAATTCAGAGCCAACTTTCTTCTTCTTGTTTTTCTTACTATTCTTTGGTTGCAATTTGTGTAAGCATTCATCTTTTAAATGTTCCTTTTTCCTTATCTTCGTTTTTTCCTTGAGATGGCCATTGTCCTTAGTTTTAATGACAGTTTTAACATCTTCCTCAATTTTAATGACAGTCTTCACCTTTTTCTTCTTCTGTACAGGCTCCTCCTGAATGTCTTTTCTCTTCTTCTTTATTATCATTCTAAAAAAGGATATGAAGATGTCAGTGAACTGCTTCAAAGAGATGATGCAAGTCCTAAACTACTTGGTCTTCCTTTATTCTGAAACCATTCCTGATCCCCGCACTGTCCCTGACACTCTTTCTAATTTCAGTCTGCCTTCCATGATGGGGAACCAGAACACAATGACATACAGGCACACACAGAAAATACTATTTACTGGGGTGATTCTTTCTGTCGTGTTGTTTAGTGTACCTTGTTCCTGTACCTAGTTAGTTTCCAAGGCTCTATTTGTCTGTTTAACAGCAGCAGACCATAAGGTTTTCACAGAAATACCTACCCTCCAAAAATCTTTTCTAAACAGCAAAACATATCAATGTGTATACAGAAATACAATGAGAGTAGCTTTCCAGACACCTGTGACTTTTCACCTAACACTGAACTTCACACCGCTGTACTGCCCACTAAGCACTACACGACCCTTCCAAGGCACCTGAATTATTACCTTAAATTTGCTTCTATCGGTGATTTCTCATCCTTGCTCTCCGTTTCTTTTCTCAGGACGCTTATGCCAATGAATTGGTTACAACACAGAAGCCTTTAGCACTCACTTACTGAGAAACTCAATTATTCCTACTTGGTTTATAACAACATCATTGAGGCACGCTGTCAAAGCCCGGAAAGAGCCCCAAGCCCAGCACAGCCCGGCCCTGTCTGTCTGTCTGTCNCCGCGGTCATGGCGGAGGGTGGGCACGGCGCAGGTGGGAGCCGCGGCCCCGGCTCCCCTCCGAACCCCCGGGGAGGGCTCCCGCGCTGCCTTCAGGCCGCCCCTGGCCGCTGCCCGGCCAGCCCCGGCCTGGGGCCGCCCGCTCCTCTCCCCGGGCGCGGGGCTGTGCCCGCCCCACAGAGTGCCCACAGCCGCCGTGATCCCCACCGGCACCAGGGCCCCGAGCGGTTCTGCTCGTGGGCCTTACGGTGCTTTTATTGCCATAACCTCCCCGCAGACGCCCTCTGTGTGTGTGGGTGCTGCAGCCAGGCTGCTGCGAGGGCCTCTGGCTGCCCCCTGTGCTGTGTGGGTGATCCTGTGAGGGAGCGGGTGGCACAGGGGCGAGTGGCAGTGCTGGCACAAAGGTGAAATGAACACAGAACGTCTGTTCTCAGAGCCCCTGGGCTTGTCCCAAAGTCTGAGAACATAGATTGCAAAGCTGGGACACCAGCACTGCCCTTCTGCAGTTCTGCAGTTTCCCAACGCGGTTCTTTTCACTAACTGCTTCATAATGCCCAAAGTAGGCGTTTTGCACTAAAATGGCCATTTTCGGGTAGGAGTACGGCTGATTGTTGTAAGCCAAGCACCTGCAGCACCCATGGGTTTGGTGGTGCCATTAAACCCCGCGGCGATGGTGGAGCTGAACCTGCTGGGCCGGGCCGTGCTGCTCTGCACTGCGGGGCCTGGGGCTTTTCTCATCAAGTTCCTTGTCTTGGTCCTTTATTTTTCTTATCCTGAGTCACTCAGTAATCCTTGAGTGTCATGTACAGCTTTTAGTTCATCAGGATTTTATTTTATTTTATTTTATTTTATTTTNCTCCCCGCGCCCACCCACCGGCTGCACTCGGGGAAGGGGAGTCAGCCCGCGGCCCGCCCCGCTCCGGACCGCGGCCCGGCCCGNTAGGAGTACGGCTGATTGTTGTAAGCCAAGCACCTGCAGCACCCATGGGTTTGGTGGTGCCATTAAACCCCGCGGCGATGGTGGAGCTGAACCTGCTGGGCCGGGCCGTGCTGCTCCGCACTGCGGGGCCTGGGGCTTTTCTCATCAAGTTCCTTGTCTTGGTCCTTTATTTTTCTTATCCTGAGTCACTCAGTAATCCTTGAGTGTCATGTACAGCTTTTAGTTCATCAGGATTTTATTTTATTTTATTTTATTTTATTTTATTTTATTTTATTTTATTTTAGTGGAGACAATAATACTTAGTCTGTGGGATTTAATTGCTTATAGAGGAATCCACTATGAAAAGTGGATTGTCTACTAGAAAAGTATTGTCTACTAGTAAAAACAATGGTTAATTCAGTGCAAGCAGGTGCATTTCACTTATGTTGAAATATTTTGAATTATTATTTTGGTTTATTTTAGTACCTTTTTTCCCAGTAAGTGTTCTTTTGTCAGTGAGAACCTTGCACTTGACTTAAAGCTCAAGAGAGGACGTGACAAGAGTGTCTGACATTCTTGCTTGTTTTAAAACATTAGATTTCATGTTAAACAAATATTTATTGCATAATAACTTTTGTTTTTTCAAACCTAAATACATACCTTTAAAAATAATGTTGCTTTAGGAGGAAAATAAATAAATTTTTAGGGTCTCCTGGTAAATATTGTACTTTTTTTTTAACTTTTAGAGCATGAAGAGGAACAGCCTCAATTTTCAGATGTTCCTCAACCAAAACAAGATCCTGAATCAAAACAAGAATCAGTGAGTACAGTTCAAGTAAAAAATCTGCATGGAGATGGATTGAAAATATTTTAAACAACTAAATGTGAAAATTAGGTACCCACAGGGTAGACTTATTCATAGAATGAAAACAAGACTATTATTCTTCAAACAGCTTGTTTGAACCAACAAATGTAATATTCCAAATAATTGCTTGTATTTAAAGCAGCCTGGGTAATGCTAACAAGTTTATTTCCTTTAAAAGGTGAATGTCAGGACTTCTGAACAATGTGAAAGAGATATTTAAGCTTATGAGTGAAATACTTATTCAGAAAATGCTACCAGCATTAATTACCAAATAATTCCTATTTCTTACAATGGATAAAATATTTTTAAATTGTGATACCTCACCATATTCTGTCAAAAGGAGTCATGTGCCTTCTGTTAGGTTTGGATGATTTTACTGTGTTGGAAACTGTAGAAGTTTTTAAAGTGTAATTATATATTTTCAAGGATTCAGAAAATACATACATAATACAATATTTGAATTAGAAATTATAGTTCCATAATTTTATAATTCCTGTTTAATTGGTTTGTATGTTTCTGTCTAGTCTGTTGGGGTATTTAGACAGGATACATTTATTTTGAGCAGATGCCTTTGGAAGCAGAAATTCCTATGGAACAACTTTTTTCTGCCCCTGCAGACCAATATCTGCTACCTGTACTTGGGGAAGTTCCCCCTGGAGAACCCCCTGATCCAAAAAAATGTGAGTAGGAGTATATTACCTTAAACCCTGCTGTGATTATTTATCTTGCATATGACAAGGATTTGTAATTAATTTAATTTAGAGTGGTAGCAGCAACAACACCTTTGCTTGTGTGGAATTTGCATGGTCTGAAAACAGGGATCCAGCTTGGCCACTTGGTCAATGGAAGAAATACCAAATTATGCATTACAAACCAATAGCATTGACTAGCTAAGGTAGTTCTGTGCTCTTCTGAATAAGTGACTTTTTATTTAGGCACTTAAATCAGAAATGGCAGACATTTCTTCCTCTGATTTAATAATGTAAAACTAGGATCAATAGACTAAGTAGACAATTGAATTTGAAAACTGCTGTCAAAATACTGGCTTTACCCATCTGATTACAGATGAGAATGGAAGCAGCTCTGAAGTTTTCTTCTTCCACTTTTATCAATTCCTATACTTTATAATAAATTTACCAAGCAGCAGTGTGTTTCTATTATGCATTTTAGCCCCTCATTTTATCTTCTCTTCCATTAATTCTTGCTCATTAGGAATTCCTGGTGCAAGTCAGAAGCAACGTTACCTTTGACTTCTATATAAATAGTGTCCTCCCAATTATGGGCATTTTCTGGCAGTATATGAACCAATTGAAGGTATAAAGCTGAGAATAAATTCAGTGTTTCAGCTGTGTTGCCAGAAGAGAACATTTGTATGATTTAATCTTCGCTGATCACACCAAAACCTGAATACTGCCTGAATGGAGAGAGGTGCCAACCCAGACAGCCCTCTGAGAGGGGAAAGGTTGGATACATGGAGTCAGGTTAAAATCTCTGAAGGATCTGGCAAGTATGGAGCAATTATGACAAAGAAATCACAGCACCACTAAAATATAACCTTTGGTTTTTCCTCTGTCTAGAAATTCAGTTTTATGACTAACTCTGATAATGCAGATTGTAAAGGGCATGAGATACCAAAGTGGTCTGACTGCAGCAGCACTGAGTTCAGCGCAGGCTAATTTCTTCCTGTCAGGGTAAATTAATTCACAGAGCTTTTCACTTCTGTGACTAAACTGCTTCTGGTGTCTTAGTTTCTTCACTTAAAACTGAATCTGACATCTCTGAGGCACACTGAGTTTGCAGTGTTGGTGCACATTTAGTTTGAAATTTACCCAAGTTTGTGTTGTGTTTGTTGAGAAGTGAAGACAGACCAGTGGCTGGCTGTGAAGGGAATGAATCTGCTTTGTCCAAGCTGTGATGGTATTGACAAAATGACTGGTACTGACTTTAAGATATCTAATGGTGGTGTTTTTGTGAAATCCAAGTGCTTAGCTGTAAGTGAAGGCTGTCCTGTTTTTCTCAGGTTCTCCTCGAGAATATTTGGAGTTTTACATTTTCCCAGTGCTCCTACCAGGACTGGCTGCACTTCTGCATGAAGCAGAGAAGGAGAAGTGTTTTGAGGTTAGTTTGTAGTTTTCATTTCAAATCACTGGCAGGAAGTTACAGCTTTTTATTTCACAGGCAGTGTTTTTTAATTTTGGTCTTTTGCAAGAAAACCATCCACAATAATATGATATAACATATCAGGGTTTTTTTGGATCTGGTTTTAAATGTTATTTTCTCCAGTAATTCAGAACAGATTACATTCTACATGAACTTGATCACTATGACAATCTCTAGCTCTCTACAAATCCTTCTTAAATATCTGATTGTATCTAGCCTAAGGAGTGTTGTGTTTTAGAGGAACAGGCTTCCTTTCACATTAATACATTTCACTCATTTGAGGGTGATGTACAGAACTTGAATTTTACTTTGTGACTCAATTATTTTTGCTGGTCTGGCACTGTAGTAGAGATAAATTTTCTATTTTAGCTTGTTTTTCTCTGTAAATTCCATTTAACTGGAAGACAGAGTATCCGACATGAATGAGCTTATAAAAATGCAGATTTAAAAATAATTGTTTGCTACACGTGTTTTTATAAATTTGTTTTCAGGGTGTGTCTAGAGAGACATTCCTCATTGTCTATAGGGAATGCTTAAAAACCCACTAGGACTGGTGCAAAATAAAGCATGAATACATTCCTCATTGTATCACTGCAGCCTAGCACAGCCCCAGCAATAGCTTAGGCACTGGGAGCTGCGGGGATTCCCATCATTTCTGCTGTTTTTTCAAACCATGGCAATTTGAATTTCAGATCCAAACCTGTATACATTTAATATCATTTATTTCAAATTTTTCTCAGTCTTCACAAAATTTCTGTGTGTCTATAAGCTGATGGATTTACAGATGTGTATATGTATCTATAAGCTGTGATGAATACAGGTGAAATAGGAAAATGTTTCATTTATATGACATCTGTCATTCCTGCCATCACATTTACATTACCTAGCCAAGAACAGATTGAACATATATATTATTCATCACACTTTTAATAAAATCTGTATTGATTCTTTTTGGGGTTTTTTTGGAAGCATGTAACCTTTAGGAGAAAGGCATGTCCTGTTTGAAATACAGGCTTTGATAGATGTTAGCTATTTCTGAAGGCAATAAAACTTAAATACAAAGATATTTTAATAATATTGAAATTCTTAGAAATATTTTCGTTTCAAACTCAGAACAAATCTAAGGTTACTTTTTCTCTTTTTAATCTGAAAATTTTGCAGATCTTCAGTGGTATATATATTAGAAAGTGTGTGTGCTAAAAATGGATTTTATATGGGTCCGTGTGCTGCTTTGTAGAAAACTACTAAAAGCAATTATTTTCTAATGTTTAGAAACTTGATAAAAATAAGTTCTGCTTATAGAAAACACTCTTATATGAAGAGATGCCCTGCTACTGGGGGGCCAAGCTCAGGAAAGCGAGCTGAGGTCAGGTGGTAGTTTTCCACTGTGACCTCATTTCTTCCTCCTTTTGAACAATAACTAGGAAAACAATAGCTCTTTATGCTTGCCATACAATTGAATATTTATGTTCTTTTCCATTGTTGTCCAGGTGCTTGAACTTGCACATTTTGTTTCCTTTTCTGGCATAAATGTGTGATTTTTAGTTATCCTTAGTTTTCCTTTAGTTGTTCTGTATGGATTTGGAGGGAAAAAAACCCAATTGCTATAATTTGGGTTAAAATGGCTAATGAAATAACTTGAACTGAGTTTTAAGATCAAAAGCAGAGTCCTTACAAACCCAAAGTAGGAACAGGGAGAAAGGATTTTGTGATAAACACATTGGAATACAGCTTCCAAAAATAAGAGGACAACAAAGCTTCAAAAGATTTATGGAATTCATGAGACAACAGGACATGAAGAAGATTAATTGTGATGAAGCTAACAGAAATCATGAAGGATGAGAAAAGAATACTGGGTTTGAATTCTGGCTAGACATGGATCACTAAAGCCTGTAAAGGGCAGTGGTACAGAATAAACCAGTGGAAGATAAATGGAAGAAGCACTGGAAGGAAGGGAGGAATACTCAGACTGGCTGCAATCAATGTTGAGTGAGCCCAGGACAACAGAGAGGGAATGGTGAGAGAGAATGAAGAGTGGGATTTTGATGAGAGGGACTAAAGGTTTTCATGTTTTGAAAGGAAATTTAAGATGAATGAGAAGGAAATATTAAATAGGGGAGCTTTTGAGCAATTGAAATTGTGTCAAGGAAATCAGATCCTGGGGCCAACAGAGGAATTCAAAGAAGAGACCAGAGAAGGTGCATCTTTGTCTGGAGAGGAAGAATTCTACAATCACATGAGGAAGTCAGGAAAGGGAAATGGTTATGCTGGAAGCAGGGATTTGTGTAGGAAAGATCTTTTTTGAAAGATGATAAAGAAACATAACAATTTAAAATAGGCTCTCTTGCATTATTTGATGCATACAAAAATCTTGAAAAGCTAAAGCCTAGGAAAACCACCAGCTGCTAGATGTATGTGCACACTTCAAACTGACATAAATACGAGAACAGTCTGCAGAAGCTTCATTTTTAAATTAGAGATGAAAGAAGCCTATTAGGTTGCCCAGTGTATTCCCTCACTGATTTTTATTCTTCCTACCATAAGTTCTCCTGTGTTTTGTCCCATCTGCTGTCAAATGCCTACAGGGGAAAGACTATTTTCTTAAATCTTTCCTTCCATGAGAACCAACTAATGCATTAATTTTTCAGCATTAAACTGAACAATGTATAAATGTTTTTATTAGAATAACTCTGACTTTTCTTTCTAGTTAGCTATCACAGAAGGAGGAAGCTGTATCAGGCTCTGTAATGGAATATATTTAAAATTATGATGGATCAGGGAAAGGGAATGGAAGAAGGTTTCCTAATGACTTTGCCATCTTCTGATCACCAGTATATTTTCATTATTATTACCAAGCACATCATATTTAAACTGAAAAATGGAAAATGAATTCTGAATATAAACAGTTTATAAACACATCTGCAGGTTAACAATGCACATTGTACAGATATTTCCTGTTTTTTGTCTGGATTCATGCAGCATAGGAGGAATGTGTCAAAGGCAGGTCAATTTATGTAATTTTTTCCCTTTATAAATGTTGACTGCTGTGCAACTAATGATTTAATTCACTAGCAAAATAAACTGTTTCCTGGAAAATAAAATAAAATAAAAAATATTCAGCTTGATTGAATTCCTCTCTGCTAAGTTCACTGCCTCTAACAAGGATAAAAAAGATGAATTTGATTCCTTTGGTGATGGCTGTTTTGAGAACCCTGTTCTGACCATTTTTTCCCATTGCAAAGGAAAAGCAATTTACTTAAAACAGATTAAATTACAACTGCTAGATTAAATTGAATTTTGTTGTCAAAGTGTAGAATTTACTCTCTGAAACAATTCCCTAAGTAATGGGACCCATTTTCATCCTGTGATTGAGAACAGCTGTACAGTCACAATCAGACTCTGCTGTTTGCTTACAGATTCTGTGCAAGTCAGGATTTGTCCATTTAACATTTGAAGTGACTCATAGAAAGCTCTGCAGTGAAGGTGTTGGCCTCTTAAAGTTTAGGTGTTGGGCTTCTTGGAACAGCATTTGGTATTAGCATAAGTGTGAAAATTGCATGAGGAGCTGAGTTTCTTCCCAGCCAAGCACTTAATGGAACCTTACCTGAACCCCAAAGCTTTGGTTGTCACAAAACAGATCATAAAGCTCATAA
>VYZP01045160.1:0-46817 GCA_013400635.1 Hypocryptadius cinnamomeus
TGGCCTGGAGCAATCTGGCACAAATCCATTCCACAATTCCTGTACACCAAACACACCTTCTTTTCCCTCCACCCCAACCAAAGAGTTTTGCTCAGCTCCATTAAACAATTCTGTATAAATTGCGATATTAACACACTTCTCATTTATCTCAGCTGAAGTTTTTTATTTGAGCCATATTTTTGGAAGAACCCAGGTCTTCTCAAAAGTATTGGTCACCCAGATTGAGTGATTCTTTGGGCACTGTCTGGTGAGCAGGATAGTAAGTTAATTTTCATGCTGTCGGCTCACAATGTTTGATAACCTAACCTGTGACAATTTCAGAAGCCTAATAAATGGTGCTTCAGTTTTATTTACTGATATTTCACTCAAATATGAATGGAATCTGACCATGGAAATATTAAATTAGCTCTATCATGCCCTTCTCTGTCAGAAGGAGGTGAATTATGAACAATAAATAAGTGCTGAATGAAATACTCTCAGAGCACTTTGCACTATGCCTATGGTTTATTAGAAATGAAGCAATTCCACTTCATCTGTCCTGTCCAGGTTCTACAGGTCCCTGAGACCTTATTAAAGGAAAATCAGTTTTCGGTATCTCAAATGAATGACACACAAAACAGGTGGATTTTAAAAGACATGAGTTTTTAAAGATCAAGTTCCCTCTCTTAGTTCTTTAGGACACAAGAGGCAGACAAATACTTGTTATATAAAAGACATAGATAAATTCAAAACATAATTTTGTTCCTGTTTTTCTTAAGTATTCAAGAATNAAACTGGAAGATGTAGATCTACATGAACTGGAGCAGTCTTTTTGGGAGAGAAACTGGACAGGAGGAGGAAAGGCTGTTTTGAAAGGCTGCTCAAAGCACTGCTTTGAGTGGATTGCGGTTAATAGGAGAATGGAATTCAAGCAGCTGAAGGATAAACAGGCCAGAGGTTGTGTATTCATTCATTCATTCACTCAGGATTTTGGGGCAGAGAGGCTATTATGCTGGAGGCTATATATGCAGCTATCATGCTGGAGATGAGGAGGCACATGGGAGGAAGATGTCTGGCCTGAACAGACTTTACTGCAGTGCTTCTGTTGCCTAGGCAGGAGGAGCTTCAGGAACTGCTGTCCTCCCTATCTTGCAATAGCTCTGCCTCACACTGCAAGAACAATCAGCTTGGCTTGGCCTTCCCCTAAAGTGACCAAATCTCCATGGCTCTCCAAAAAGGATCAGGTTCCTCATCTCCATTTATCAAAGGCAGTCAGATGAGTGAGTCAGATGAGTCAGTCCTCTGGTTCTTCTCTACATTATTCCGCATCAGGGTAATTACAACATATCATGGGGCAGCACAGATGGTGAGGAAAGCGTGATGAACTGCTGCTGATATTACAATGGGTGTGGGGATGGCAGAATGAGTGCTGGTGGGGGAAATGCTGGGGGAAATACGGGGCAACCCCAACCAATTCCACAAGGTCTCTCTCATCAATGAGGCACTGCTGCTGCTCGGGCTAGAGGCTCACACACACCTTGTTCACACTGTTCTAAATCTACCAATCTTGTTTCACCTACGTCCAGTGCGAGTTACCAGAATTTAAAGACTATGAGCTTTGTGAATGAGTAGCTCTTTCATGCAGTGGACCCATACTTCCTCTTTTTAAGCCAACTGATGCAAGTACAGAAGAATGAATGTCAGGGAAAGAAGAGGTGTGACAGCCTCCTTCAGCTACATGAGGGTAGGAGGTCGCAATAGGGCTGAGGACAGGTGGCACTTTGTTCTGTCACATTTCCTGGGGCAGAAGGAGATGCCACTCATTGGCTTTGTCTGGTCACTGTCCATTTGTCTCCATGGGTATTGTTTTGACCAGGAGTGTGTGTTTGAAGTGTTTCATCCAAGCATCCTGCTTGACTGTGCTTTGGCTCTGTCACAGGGTGGTCTTGAAGCACACAAATTTGGTACTTTTCAGAGGAAACTCAGTGGGAAGATGCAATCCACCACACGTCATGCCCCCCAGCTGGTAATGGACATTTAGTGCATGGCTGCAGAGTGGAGACTTGTGTGAGATAAAGCTCAGAAAGCTCCTACAGCATGGTCCTTAGGTCCTCAGCTCTTCCACTCTGACAATCCACTTCTGTGACTCCAAGCCATGTGCTGATGTAGGCAGACACTTCCTCTTGTCCCCATGAACTTTTGGAGCATGTAAGAGAGTTGGCTGAGTCTTGCTTTTCCACAGGGTGAAAATTAGTTCCTTCCAACTTCTTGAAGAGTCGGGGAATTACAAACCCAGGAATGGGGAAGTTGATCTGCACTTTTGAAAACCCTTTGGTTTCTCCTGTTGTTTTTTTTTAATCACCCAAATATATACATGTAACATTTGAGACTACAAAGTAGAATTGATGGGTACATAGCCCTTGTCTGTTACTTTTCAAAAGCTTGAGCTATTTAATTCTTCTTAAAATAAAAATAGAAGTGGTACATTTTACACTAGCTGACAGAGACTATTTTTTTCTGTCCAAGTCAAGTCAAGAACATAAATGTTAATTGCATTCATGTATGTTTCCCTGCTATGACGTTAAGTGAGGGCGGAATAGGAAGAACTTCTCTGGCAGAAAGAGAATTTTCAGCCTGTGATTAACATAAATGAGGAATTCAAATCTGGGTGGCTCCCAAGTGAACCAATTAAAGCATCACAGGGCCCTAGACCACCCTGTCTTTCAGACTTCCAAGTGGAAATGCAAATAAAACCACAACGTGGTTGTATGGGTTAAGGCACAGCTTTTAGAAGAGGACTGAGCAGGAGAGATTGGCTTTTTTGTCCAGCTGAAGATAATTCTCGTCACCCTCACACTGCGCTTCACCTCACTTCCTCAGTAAAGCTCCCTTTGAATGCCTTGGCCTACTTCCATGAGTGAGGACAGCCAAGTCAATCCTGCTGTGATGAGCAGGTCACCAGCTAGTCCTCTTTGCCAGGGGATGCCCATCACTCTGAAAGTCTCTTTACTGTTTTGATTTTCCCGACCTCTTCCTAACTTTTGTGTTGCGCTTCAAAACTTAGTTGGAAATCCATCCTGTCCAAAAGAGTGGCTTTCTAAACCAAGTCTCATTCAGCATGGAAAATTAAGTAGAGTGTACTCTCAAAGAAGTATTTTATATTCAGCTGTGATGGAAATGGAGCATTGTGAAGGTCATCACCTTAAGGAGATTTTAAACCTCAAATTGGTTGAAAATATGTAGTAAATGTTTCCTTAAAGTGGAGAGATCTACTGCAGTGTGAGTGAAAACAACACTTGAAACCCTTGAGTCAGATTTCAAAATTAGGACAAATGTGTTTGCTGTATCCCCAAATTAATGCTCTGTGGAAGTAAGAAGTAACTTTGAAACTGAAACAGAGCCAAGGCTGGCTTTGGAGTAGTTTTATTCCACAGCTAGCTATAGGCCTTCCAGTTACTAAAAAACAAATGTGGCATGCTTACTACCTTTTATGTGATGGGGAAAGTGACCACCAGGATGAATCTTGGAAATATTTCTAAAGCTGGAAGCACTCAAAGATGTGGATATAATTACTGAAGTAAAAAAAAAGAAAGTTTGGAATACTCTCAAGGAATTAACGTAAACTTTCTCAAAACTACAACAACAACCAAAAGAACCAGGAACGAGGAAAATTTGGATCCTTCATATTAAGAGACAGCCAAAGCCCTCAGAGCACACTGGCTGCCCTGAAAGCATATTTATTCAGCTTTCAGCAGATGATTAGCAGAAATGAGACTTAACAGGGCAAAGATCCTCGATGTAGGATCTGCCAGGAGAGTTTGGAATTTGATGTTAAACTGGAATAAAAGGAACTATGCTTGGTTTAGTATGTCATTGAACCATTCAAAAGTTCGTGCTTTGAGATATGTTGAAATTTTTCAGATTTTGAATCTGAAAAACATTTGCTATTCTTTTAGTATGACTCATAAGAACAAGTCAGATGGATAAAGAGGAGTTGATTTCATATTAGTGTGTTGGTTTTGTGCGGAAGTGTATTCAGTAGATTAAATTCTTGGAATGGATACAATAACTCCATACCCTTTTTGTTTTAGGCTTGTACTGTTATCTTCAGAAAAACAAGATTACTTTATTCCCTGGGAAAATGGCTCTACTACCATCTGAGACTGGTACAAATATTTCTAGGAAAAGAACAAGGACTTGAGTTTCTTTTTGCTTGACTGCAGAGTGCTCCTTTGTTCAGCTCTTTATATGTTTTGTGCTGCTTTTAATATTTTTTTCTTGCTGCTGCTCATGGGATGTGCTTTACCTATGGCAGTGCAGGGCTGGCAGTTCTGGGGAGCACCTGCTGCAGCCAAAGCAGAAGCCAGCCTGTTGTCTTCCTTGGGATGATCCTACTTTTTCAGCTTGCATGTAGCAATGGCAAAGGTAAGCCAGCTAATCTCCATAGAGAAGTAGCAGTTAAAAGTACTTATTGATGGCTGCTTTATTTACAAGTGGCTTCAATGCATCAGGTTAAATATTAAAATTAATTTTAGGAGAGGGAAAATTTAAAAATTTAAAATTTTAGGAGATGGAATTTTAAAAATCTTTACATTCAAAATTTAAAGAATTTTAGCGCGAGTGTTGCTTGCTGTAGTCATCCTAACTATTTTTCAGACAGTTCTATGTAATTTGGGGGTTCTAAAGTGGTTAATTTGGTTTTGTGATGTCCTCCACTCTGTACACATACCAAATTCTTAAATTGTTCCTGGTTATACCTCATAGCTCTTCCTTTTTGTCACTGCTGCTGGTCTTGTGTTTAGGAGAAGTGATGATGTGTACTACAGAAGGTGCAGCAGTGTTGTTGAAAAGCTCCATTGTTGCCAGCATTGTTAAAAAGCTCCACAGCCTCGCCATGTCACATGTGGCATCTCACAAGGCTCTGACTGGGCATTAGCAGGTCCCCTCAGGTGCACTCTTCTGAGAGCCCTTGCAGTGGACAATTCTAACCAACAACTGACAATACCTGTCCTCAGTGCTTCCCAGAAAGGGGTTTGACCATGTTCATGAGTGAGCCTTCATGCTTGAATTTCTTGTGAGAGGTACAGGCAAACTGCTTTCTTTTTAGAGCAAGGATGTGTGGCTCTGAATTGTCAGTTTTATCATCCCAACAGAGCCAGCTGCCTCACAGATATCATATGAAGTAGAAATGAGAAGACCAAGGTAAACAAACACAAAGGAGCAAAGAAATGTGTTTCCTATCTGGAAATGTAGAGTGTGCTATTGATAATACAGGTAGGAAAGGTCTGTCACAAGATTCATAGTCCCTGGGCATATTGCATTCATGTGAATGGTGCTTGCACAGCAGATAATTTGAGCTGGTTTTACTTTCACAGCGTTGACAGAGAAATATTTTCATCCCCTCAAACAGGTCTTAAACAATAGCCTGATCACATTTCGTGCACAGGGTGATCTGCTCAGGGGTCTGCGGGGTTTCTCGGGTTTCTTGCTGCCGTATGTATTTGTTATCACAGCAGACGACAGAGTCTGTAATGGAATAGGTACATGACTCCATTCCATCTACAGACACATTTTTGAATTTGTACATTTTTCCTTTCCATCTTCCTGCTAGTAAAATAACCACAGATGAATAGTAATACAGGGCATTTAGTACGTGGAAGCAGAAGGTGGGTAACATTTCTTCGCTGGGTACAAAATCTTGTTTTACTTTCAAGGAAACGCAGAGCCAAGCCTGATAATTTTAGACCATTTTTACAGCATGAAGAGGCTTCCTGAAAAGTGCCAGTAATAGGAGGTGTTGATCTGTAAACCACAGACCTTGCACTCAGTGTTCTCTCTGTGAAGTGCTGAAACCCTGGTATCAAGTGCTCCTTACATCCACCACATTTTTGCTCACTGCTGCTGTACTTTAAGTATTCCTTGGGAAAAAAAAAAAAAAAAAAACCAAACCAAAAACACACACACCCCCCAAATTAACAAAAAACAAATTGCCCAAAACAAACAAAAAACCATCACCACACCACAGTATAGTTAGATCAAAGGGGAAAAAATTCTAAACTTTAAATTCATGTTACTTGAAAAACAGATTACAGAAGTGCACCAGCCCATGTGTCTCACAATGGGCTTTCTTTTGGATCTATTCTAAACCTCTCTTCCCACATAAGGGCTCTCTTCCCCATCCTCCTCTTTTGCCATTTAATTCAATAAATCATCAAGGCAAATGTGCCATGTAAATTGAAATATGCAGGAGGAGTCATATAGGATGAGAAATGATGGGGATTATCACAAGAGAAAGAAATTCTATTAGTAAATACTGGCCTCTCCAATACTGACCATTTTTGGTGTGTTTTGAAAAATCAGATTGTGCTTTTTTCTTTTAGTAAAGAGAATCTCTTGGACTGGAAATGAAAATTGTTTACTTCATGGGATGAGACTTATTAGCACTTATAAATAGTAAACAGCAATATTTATCTCCCAGTATTTTCTTGATTAGAACATAAGATGAGTAGCTGGGGTTTTTAACTATTTCTGTTAACCAAATAAATTTTTACAATGAATGCATGCACTGTGAGATAATTTGTTTTTCAGCAAAATTTGCCTTCTCCTCGTTAGACAGGAAAATCACCTGGTGGTGTTTCACCACTAAAGCAGACAAGCTTTATCTACTCATATCCCTAAAGATATGAATTAAAACCTTCTTGATTTGTAAAACTACATTTGTATTTAAAAAATACGCTTACAACACCAAATTTGACTGAGGGAATTTGCCACTAGCTTTTGCCTGTGCCTGTGGAGAAGAAATGGCCAATGGACATGCCTATGTCAGGGCCTTCAGTGGATTTTCCTCTTCACCAGAACAGGAGCAGAAGGCTGCACTAGCTTCCAAGAGCTTAGTCTTTTATGGAAGTGGAAAACCTGGAGACTCCTGACGGATTTGTGAGACGCAGCACTAGCTGGGAGGAGGGTAGCATTTATGTGAGGAATAGTTTGCACTATCAATCTCGTCATTCATTAATCTTTTCAGATATTTCTGAGCAAACTGCACACCGTGCTAATCTGTTTCGAAGTGGATAAGGAGGCATGGGATCTTGGCACGTGGTCAGATCACATAATCTCAGCAAGTGATTGCCCTTCCTTGAGATGTCGAATGGTGCCTTAACCCCATGACTGGGTGGGCTGGGAGCTGGCAGGGAGGACCAGGGAGGCTTCACCAACCCAAATTAACTCTTCAGCACCAGCCCCTGGCAGCACCTGATCCAGGCCTGTAGCTGTGCCTCAAGGAGCCAAGAGTAGCAAATTTTCCGAAGCAAGTCAGAAAGCTGATGTCTAACCAGTTATGAAAGGTGAAGCAAAATAGTCCTTCTTCCTGGGGCGACAATTTAGGGAAATAGTGGGGGCTAAAAGGACTTGTGCTCTGTGCATCTTCATTTTTAAATAAAACTTGTACTCAATGGCACACCCATGGCATAAACAAAAAACGGTGGTAAAGATTTATGACCAAATTTTACAAACATTATTAAAAAATTATTGCTAGATACTGTGTACATAGAACACTGAAAAGGAAATCTATTTTTATTAAAGTTTGGAATTTGAAAGTGGGAGATGCTGCCAATAATTTTTCTAAAGTCTGATTTATAAATGAAGTTCCACAAATGGAACTACATGGAGTAAACCAACGAGGCAGATTTTTGCTGCTGCTGGTACAAGATTAAACCTGAATGGGTAAATCTGCTGTGTATTGCCAATTTTTATAATAGTCGGATGTGGAAATATAATTTTGTGCAATATTTCAAGAATGTAAAAACTCAGTACAAGAGGGCCAGTGCTCTCCCAGTTGTAGGAGCATCCTTGACAGTGCTGGTCCTCCAGGCAGTCTCACAGGGCATGCAGTGGTCTGCACTCTGCTGCTGGAGAACCTTATTAGGATTCAGTATTAGCAGGGCATAGCAAAACTGTACCTAAATTCGCTTTCCCAGCCCTATGGAAGAGCTGTTGTTTACACAAGTGCCTCTCCCTCTGTCTTGGCTCCTGGAGAAGGTGGGAGCTGCCTGGCCTTGAAGGCAGCAGGTATGGGCAGTGCTGGCTACCACCAAGGAGCCAGGGCTGGAGGACAGCACCTTTCTGACACACAGAGAGGCCAGAGGGTGTCTCCTCTTAATGCCAATTAGAGCTACACAGTGTTTGCTGAGGGAGGGGTTTATTACCATTGGTTAAGTTGTTAGCTTAATGAGATTAGACAAGATCTAATGAAAGAAGACAAGTACATAAGGACTCTGTAGTAGTTAAACTGCTCTGCTCTGGGATTGTCTGGGGCTGTGACATGGCATGCTCTAATAGCCTGCTCCCTGTCACATTGTCCCATTCCCACAGGTGCCTGACTGAAAGCTGTCATATTGTCAGCACTGGTATTTCCCCTTGTACTGAGCTGGCAATGGGTTGTCAATCCAATTTAACTGGCAGTCCTACATGTACATGATCAAATTATGGCATCCTTTAATAAACACTGAGCTGTGCAGCCAGTGATTCACTCCTGACAAATGGGTCAGCATGGCCCCACTATCCAGTTTACCCAACTCCCAGGGCTCCTTAGCCAGGGAAGGGCCAGCAGCAAAGTGACAACTGCCCATCACACAGATAACAGTGGGAAAAACTCAATGGAAACCTGTATGGCTAGTGATGGTGGAAATGCTGACTGGGAGGGGTAGGCAAAGTTCTGCAGCTGAGATGGGGGGTTGGTCAGGAAGTCCAAGAAACAGCAAATGCCTCCTGCATAACTGAGCATTGGCCACCACATTGTGGAGGATGAGAACAAAAATTTGCTCATCTTCAGCATCTCCAATGCACTTTTCAAATAATCTTCCAGACTTGGCTTCCTGAGACATTAAAAAAAGAGGGAAGGTGAAGCTGTAACTATGGAGATTGGGAATAATTTGGTAGCCATCAGAAATCCAGAGCAGGTTACCCTGAGTTACTGCATTTTTAAGGAGTTTGGTGTCAAAGGCACCTCTGGTTTATGATTAGTTGATGACAGAATCACAGAATCATTCAGATTGGTACAGACGTCTAAGATCATCAAGTCCAATCATTTTTGTAGTACTACCATGTTCACCACTAAACCATATTCCCCAGTGCCACATCCATGTACTTTTGAACACTTCCAGGTGTGGTGTTTCCCTGGGCAGCTAATTCTAATATTTGACCACCCTCTCAGTGAATACATTTTTCCTAATATCTAGTCTAAACCTCCCTTGGCACAACTTGAGGCCATTTCCTCTTATTCTGGAGGAATTCACAATAAATTAAAACTAAATGCAGAGGGGAGTTTTAATATTGTTATGTATTTATTTTTTCAGGACAAAAAAATCATTACTGTGTTGCACCAGCCAGAGATATAATTCTTTTGAACCCTTTTTAAAAGAGACTGGGAAACTGATAGGTGCCCCATGTGCTTAGAATCCCCTTGGGGAACTGCATTAAAATAGAGACAAGACATTGCAAGAAGGTAGAGTATTTTCTGCTATGCCAAGGGGTCACCACAGCTTAATTAATCAGTTTCTCATTTCTCAAGCACAGAGTATCCAGCTGTCTCATGCCCTCCCCTCTGCAGATGTCACATGTGTCATGTCCTCAGAATTTATGTCAACATTTGCCATCTCATTGAGTTCCTCCATCCTTTAGCCATCTGATAGGTCATTGTTATTTGCTGCCTCGTATTACCAGTCATTCCCATTAGCACTATTAACTCCAGAGCAGGAGGAGATTTTGTTTTGCATAAAAACCTTGTGCTGACCTTCCCTGGAGAATTTCCCCACCAAGGAAAGACTCTTTACAGATGTCACACTACTGTAAGTATGTATGTTGAGGAAGTGGGGAAAGGATGTGAATCATCTAGGAATTCACACTGTGCAAAATCTTTTCTCTTTCTTCCTTTCAATGTGCAGTCCTTTATCTTTTTTCCTTAATGGTATTTTTGCTGGAATACTCTTTGCAGAACAGAAGACTGGAACTCTTCAAAGCGGCAGTGCCAAGTGTCTCCTCTCCCTCCTATTTCAAAATAAATCATTCTCCTGGTGGTAATGAGCAATACAGAAAAATGCAGGCAGTGAGGATTTTGCCAGGGAGAGAGATTCGTAGTGCTGTTCTTTGGCTTCTATGCAAAGTTCTATTTAATGACACTGCCACAGAAGGAGTATTATATTATCTGTCCCACTGCTCAAGCCTTCAGTCTCAGCATTGTATAAGCACACTACTTTTTTACATTTAAAAGCAGCAAGTGATTCCAGAGAAATTCCTGTTCCAGCTACACAACTCAACAGACCACAACTGTGTCATTACCTCACCCTGGTGGGGCAAGTCCTGCTCCTGCAGCTGCAGAGGGTCTCTGCCAGCTGCCCTGGGAGGCTCCAGCTGCCCTCCCCAGGAGCCTGCACAGCCCACAGGGTGAGAGAGCTGTTCCTCCCTCTCGCAGCAAACTCAGCATCATGGGAGCAGCAGCAGGGCTACAGGCACCCTTCAGCATCTCTAGAAACCCTACAGGAAACAAAAGTCATGGGGACATGGCTGGTCCTTGGCTCTCAGTGGGTGCAGGGGGAGCCTGGACCCATTAACCTTTCAATACTGATGCAGTGAGACAACCTGCACCCAAAGCAGTCTGCTGATCCCTAATGTTTGGTGTGTTTTCCTGCTAAATTTTTCTTGGTTTTGGAGGGAAGGTTAGGGGATTGCTTTTTCTGTTGGATTAACCAGGTTATTTTGACATTCAGATATAGTATAAACAAGTTTTCACTGTGGAAATCTGGAGCTTAGAAGAGCTAAACTTTTGTTTGAACAAAATTAGTTTTATTTTACTGTCAGAACAAAATATTTCTGAAGATTTCTGTTTCTCACAAATTGCTTGAAAATGCCAGCTTTCATTTGGGCAGACTGTGCTGGACTAGTAATTTTCATAAATAATCTCTAAAGCCCAGTGTATTTAGAAGAACCCCATGCCTGTCCCACCAGTATGCCTTGACCTCATTCTGAGGGACAGATGAGACCATTTAACTGTGTTCCCAGCAGTTTCTCCCTGGTAAGACAACCAAGCTGTGCTGGGCTGTACTTCCATGGTGCAGAAGCTCATCTGCTGGGAGCACAAGGAGAGCACATGGGCTGTGTCCCCCTCTTGGCACAGCCATTCATTCACAAAGATCAGTGTAAACCTGGGCTGAACTGCAGCCAGGAGTGGGGATGGAAGTGCCCATATCCTGTTACCAAGTTCCTGAGCTGCTTAATCCCTCCAGCTGAAAGCTGACCTGCAGCAGATGCTGTCTCAGCAGCTTCCAGGAGTCAGAGATGTCCAGCCGTGGTATATCCAACATATAGGGCCACTTTCTCTGCTGGTGTTAGTAGCCCCAGCTCTAGTGACACCACCAGCATTATACTGAATCATGCCATAAATAAGATCAGGCCCTAATTATCTGAATTTGTCATGGCTCATGTTTCGTGTGACACAGAGGCAGATTTTTGAGTCAAGAGGCCCTTTGTTAACACATTCCTGCATTTCTCAGCATCTGATGTACCAAAAGTAAAGTGGCTCTTGATGCTTATTTCCTCTGAGCTGCCTTTTCAGCAATGGCTTAACCTTGATTTACAGCACTGTCAGTGGATCACAAGGCCCATCTACCTGGGAGTTTCAGGGCACTGCTAGCTTTGGAGACAGGTGCCAGCTCTGTTTTGGTCAAGTGTCTGTGGTCAACACCATAGTGACCAACATGCTTATTCTGGGGACACTTGCCTGAGGCTCTGGCAGGGCTGAAGGATCCTTTCAGCGACACCTCCTTCCCAGGATAAGATACTGGCCAACATGGCCTCACAGCTCCCCTATCTCAGATGAATGACATTTCTCCCATCATGGTCATTTTGGGCTTTTTAGCAGGAGATGAATGCACCTTAATGCTCTAATAAATGAAGATATTATCCCTAGAATCTGGCAGGAGGGAGGACAGCTTTTTACATGAGGAAAGTGGTGTTTATATTAATGGTCTTCCAATTAGCAAAAAGCAATTGTAGTTTTCCTTGATTTTTACAATTCTTCATTTGGGGTTAAAGGCACTTCATTTTCCCAGCAGGAGACCTAGAAAATGTGGCTTGCTTTGGCATTTCAGCAGCACTTTCTGGCACATGTGGGATTTATGACTGGCTTGATGAAGTTAAAGCTGGCACAGCTTTTCTGCAGGTGGAACATTTGAGCAGACAGGTTTATAGAACTATGAAGAAGTGCATCAGACTGGAGCAGAACTTGATTTAGAGGAAATCTGGGGAAGGTGGAGTGTTATGAGAGAAGAGAGAAAAATAAATATAAAATAAATTCAAGCACTAGATTAGATGCCATCCTCTCTTTGCTGCTTGCTCACACTTTGGGAGTCTCTGGCATCCCCTAAATAGAAGGCAGGCACTCTAAATCAAACCAAATGTTTTATCTGTCGTTTCTGACACGACTCAATGTTTTCTTGGGTGGGCTGGCAAATCAGGTGGGCTGTAACCATCTTTCTCACCCACAGTGCTGTACTGAGGTTCCTGCTAGTGTGGTGGTTGCCCGTGTTTCAGAGGCACTGCCAGAAGGTGGGGGCGGCGTGGGGGGAGCCCCATGTTCTCACCAGCATGAGATGAAACATCACTCTCACATTCACCTTCCATGATAGCTCAGATGTTGTCACTGTCCAGACCTTCCCTGAAAGCTGGAACAGTGCCATTGCATTATTTCCAGTGTAAATGGGAGCTCTTTAATTGCTGGCTGCATCCTAGGGCATGGTGAACACGAGCTGACTGGTGTTTGTTTATAAGTAACATCACGCTCTTCCATGGCTTCTCTTCAATGAAGTTTTATTCATAAGCTTTCTTGGTTGTGGCAGGGAGAGTTTTCTGGTTTTCTGTGATTCATAGCAAGTGAACTTTTTATTCATAAAATTCCAAATGATCACACAAATGCCTCATTCCTGCCACTATCCCCCCCAAGAGGTTTTTGTGCCAAAAAAAGACTTGGAATTGGCTGACAAGTAATTTCCTGATTCACAGCCATTCCAGATTTACTCAGCTACCAGTCACCCCCACAATGAGAGTTGTTCCTGTTGGAATGGCAGCAGAGTTATTCCTTTTGTGTTTGTTTTTTTTTTTTCTTCTGTCCTTCAGGTTTAAACCTGCCAGGTGCTCAACCTTAATTCCTGCAAAAGCTATCAATGAATTCTGACTTTTGTCATACAGCTGGGTGATGAAGTGACATCTGGATTTCCTGTTTTCTGGAAGTGTTAACCCCTTTTGAACCTTAATCTGTAGCAGATGGCTATGGCCCATGAATCAGGTTTATTTCTACTGGAGTATGTCAAGGAAAGGATCCAGATTGCTTTCTATCCCTTACCTAAATTATGTAGACACCTCAGCCCAGAAAATAATGAAGAACACCTTTTGTCCTTAAGTGTCTAGATCTCCTGATGCACCTCAGTGTTTTGGCCCCAAAGTTTCCAAGATCCATAGGTGCAGGAGCACACAGCCAATCCTGCCTGCTTGGGCTCTGGGTACATAGCACCCACACATGTGCTATCCTAATGCAGAGACGTGGCAAAGTCTGCTTTTCTCTTCCCAGATCCTGGGAAGGGCACTGTGTTCAGAGCTCACAGATCTATTAGACAGAGGTCCAGGGAGAGGAGATTGCTAGACCTGTTAAAAATATCACAGCACCCACCCACAGGTATCATCCATGAAAGACCAAATTTCTCCACATGGTTGTGCCACCAGTCTAGAGGACATCCATAGAATCTTGCCTGTGCCTCCAGTTAAATCTGAGGCACAGTCAGCTAGATTAGGGTCAAAAGAAGATCAGCTGGAAGTAGCCTTAGGATAAGTGACTATTTTTGCCAAATCCACCCTTTGCAAAGAAATTCAAGCCTGAAATGTTTAGCTAGTGTGACATAGCAGTGTTACTGGTATTTGCAATGGGCAACATACTTTTTTTATGGAGTTTTGTGAACATACAAGTTTCAATTGTCATTTTGTTTACATTAAATAAATTAGCCTTTGTAAGCATTGTGTTTGCAGAGAAAGTCCTAGCAATTCCAACCCTGCAGAGTTCCATGTCAATAGGTAAGCAAAAGTTGCTACTATGTAATTATTTTTTACGTCCCTTTTCCCCCCAGCTTTAATTATGTTTTACTATTTCTTGAGTACAGCAAGTGCTGAAAAAATATGCATAGCTGATTAAAGTAGCCTTGAATTACGTGCTGAGTTTGAGAGCAGGGACATAGGTTGTGTTTCTTTGCGTATCTGCAGGTTCAGATTGCACCTGCGTGGCTGTGCGCTGGGCTGTGTCGGCACAGACAGTGAAATGGACAGGCTGAAAAACCTGCACGGTTCTCCCGACCTCCAGCAGAACTGCACAAAGGAGGGGCCTGGTGCAGTGATGTGCGGGAGGCTGCATTGTGTCAGTCATTTGAGCAATTGGCCCCTGGCCTTATCCTTAGCACATACTTAACACATCTTGCCAAATTATGCGGTTGCTTAGTTATGTGAACAAATATCCCCTGGAGATTCAATAACCAAACTCATTATCACTTGTCATGTAGGCCAGGAACTGAATCCAGATCTCCAGGAGTGAATGACTGGTGTGTTAACCTAGTCTCCTACAGCTACAATAGCAGAATGAATATGTGCAAAGTCAGCTCCACACAGTGGGTAAAAATATGCCCATGGTAGAAACACAGAGAAGGTCTATTAAAAATTATTCTCATTATGTAGATTCCATTATCTGAAATAAGTAGGGGGGAATTTAATGTTTGTTAATGTTATGAAGAGAGACATAAACGAAGACTGATTTTTTTTTAATTATTTACTTTTAATTTTTGCAAACTAAGCAATAGCTGTTCTGGTTAAGTGTTGCAAAGGAAGAAGTTGTTGCATGTGCCATCTTCTGCACCTCAAGAGGCCACTAAACCCCTTTGAAAACAAGACCTTCATCCAGTGTCACTTGTGGATGCTGTTAGGTGGGTCTACAATACTCTACAGCTATGTGCAGAGGCCCCTGACCTTGCTCCACACAGGTTGCTTTGCAAGAATATGGCCACACTATCCAGGCTCATCAGAATGTTGCTGACACTTCCCCAGAATCCACGCTCATATCCCAGTGAGAAATGTGCTCTGCTGCAGGGACATACCTACTCATCTGGGACTAGCTGGATCACACTGCACTGTGCACACTATAAATCCATGATCTGAAATTTTTGCAAGTGCTCTTCCTCTCTTCAGCAAGTTCCTTCTGGTTCATCAGGAAAATGCAGCGAGTCAGCCAGTTTGCTTAACAATGATTTTTGGCAGTGAATCCAGTATTTGTAGATCTGCATACTGAATACATATGCTGTTGGCTATAAAGATACCATATTTTTTCACTCATAAGCAATCCCAGCTGCATATATGGTTTTTGGACTTTAAAAAAAAATTATTCTGGAGTGAATTTCAGACCAGCTGCTCAGTGTACAAATGCAAATTGGTTTAATTCATGTAGATAATGTATGCACATCAGACATTGAGGGTGTGTGTGCACCCATGATGGTGGAAGTTCAGAGGAGATGCAGACTGATAATTTGGCTGAACGAGGTCGATACTGGCAAATGTGGAAGGGAAAACCTTAAACTTTTGTTGTCCTTTCATGTGATATCTACTCAAAGGTAAACTGGGCGTGATCTCCCTTAAGGAGCATTTTCTATCACTTCTGCTGGACATAGTTAGTGCCGATAAATTATTTTCTAGAATTCAGTCTACAGGATCTTTCCACTGCCATCAGCACTTTTCAACTTCTACTAAAATAACCCTGTGGGACAGCAAGTTTGCAAAGTTCTGTGCAATTTTTTTGTGTTAGAATAGCCAACAATTGTTATAATAGAGACCAAATTGAGGGGATGACAGCTTCGCAGTAGAATGTTTTGGAACTGGGTTTGATTTTTTCCCTCCTTTTTGTTCTACAGAGAAATCTGTGTCTTTGAACTATTGAACACATAATTTCTCATTTCCTACCTGTGTGAGAAGACATTGATCTAGTAGCTACAGGATCATACTGGCTGAACAGTCCTTCTATATATCTGGGGATTTTTATAGTTTCCAGGTTCTTGCAGGAGTAATGGAATGTTTAGTGCTCTAGAAGTATGAATCACGAGGTATGTGCTACACTGATATGGCCAAAGGGCTTTTAAAGCTGCTGTCACACTGCATCATGATTACATTGCCTTCCTCTCATGCTGCAGAATTTTTGCAGGTTGCGTGAAAAAGCTTAATTGGGGTTGGCATTCTTGCAAGGATTTGGGTGTTGTCCATATCCAGAGCCAGAACACGGGTCAGGGTGCACTGGGGCACAGAGTCATACCAAGTGTCTGCTCAGGCCTGCATCATTCTTTACATCTGTGGTCAGAAAGAAGCTTTCTCTTCCACTCAGCTTACAAGGTACATTGGTGATAATTTTTTCAATTCTTCTTGTTACTTATCATCTCGTGGTGACCCAGCCCTCTTACCAAAATTTGCTGAGCTCCCTTCTTTATCAGGAGCAGGACATCAACATTGCTTCTGCTATGTCCTGCTGTCTTCATTTACTGTGTGAAAGTTGCTGGTTGAAAGGTTCTGGTCATTCCTGCTTGGTGTTTAGTTCATGAGAGGGATTTGAAGGTGCTTTGGTGCCTGTGGCAAAGTGCAGCACGTAGAAAAAAAAATGGCTGAGAACTTGAGAAATAAATCTATTACACATTTCTTGTTGATTGCAGAGGACTAGACTCAGAGGCCATGTGGGAGTCCAGCAGTCTCAAAGGGGTCTCTGTCCATTATTTCTTGACTTTTCTCATATGTGCTCAGATTCTGGATTTGCTCATACTTGCTTTGTTCCAGCCTGCACTGCTAGGCAATTACAGCTGAATTATTGTTGTGCTGTAATGGACTTATGCATAATTTCTGAGCACAGACACAATCTTTCAAGTTCTAAATCCATAGAAACATTCAAACAAGGATATGGACAATTCCTTAGTTTAGATTCTGGCAGGCAGGGGGATAAGGTGGCGAAAAGAAAACACTGGCATGATATGGAAATTAAATTCCCATCCTTTGAAATGTAGCACGGTAATTCCCATCTGCTCAAGTGAAAGATCCAGTGTGCTTTCTCAGACTTGGAGCTATCACTTTCTGTCGTACTGAAACTGTGTGTTTAGGGTAGCAATGAGCCTATGGAGCCCATTTGGGGTCTGCTGCTCTAAAAGGAGGTCCTGGTTCCCTTCTGAGCCCTCCCATTAGATGGGAAGTCCCATCACACTCCTTGTGCAGCAGCACATTGTCCTCATCTCACAGCCGGAGGAGGCGGCTCAGGGAGCTAAATCCACAGACACACTAACCAGCAAGGATTTGCTTGAAGATGGGCTCACATATCATAAAATTGCACCCTTGGCCACTTCTTTCTCAAAGTCTTTCTTCTAGGTCCCACTGCTGAGAGAGTCCAGGGACTTGCAGCTTTCTCCAGCAGTTCAGAGAGAGACGACCACACAACACTCACTGCTATTTCACAAAATGCACTTGCAGACCCTTGGACTTCAGATGTGTTGAGGTCATATGACACACATAACTATGAATAGCTTTCTGAAGGCAGTATGATGGAATAATTAAGCATAATGAGTAGAGAAACAAAGCTGAATTGGTTTTGATGTCATGGAAATACAAGATGTAGTCTTTTTCAGAGTATCTTTCTATTTTTTTCCAAGGAACACTGAACTCCATACTTCACCTGTGTTTTGCAGATGTCTCGCTTCCATACCAGAGTCACTGTCCTGAAATAGGGACCTAATCCCAGTGAGAAGAGTTAGGGCAGGCTGGGAGCCTGAGGTGCTAGCTGAAGGAGGGGAGAGGTAAAGCCAGTGTGCTGATTTAGCTGCTAGGGAAGTGTTGAGGATTGTATGTCTTACTTCTGCCCCTCTCAGGGGCCAAGCTCTCTTCTTCCTTTTGTGAGATATACCCTAATCCTTTCCCAAAGTTGCGTCTAAAACCCATCTTTGAAAAGCAAAATACTTTTCAGTTTTATAACATGGACAGAGAAGAAGCCTGTTTCATACAATATCCCTGTGATTGTAGCATAACCCAAGGTAGAGGCCCAGGGGTTCAAATCTATTCTGAAGGGATTTGAAACCATACACACATGAATAAGTAATAAAAATGTATACACCAGCACTATTTTGCTTTGTTGTTAAGTTTGTTAAGTCTTTTTCTACTGCTAATATGCAGTGTGTCTAATTGTAAATCATTTCCTTATCAGGAAAAATATAATAGGAGAAAACTATTAGGAATCTAACTTATCAGGAGAAAACTATTTCAGTAAAAGCAGTTTATTTCACCAAGTTAGACAGTTACCTTCTTAAACCTGAAAAAAAAATGCCCAGACATCCTGTTATTATTGGTTTGAATTATTTATAACCTGTAGCATTTCACAAGACATTGGAAAAGCAAATGGATCCCATATTTTAAGTATTACTTGGTGGTAAAACATGCACGCAATACAGTATAGGATTGCTATCATGGCATTTCCCCTGGTGTCATTTGCCACAGAACTTGAGTGTGCTGCCACAACAGTGACAATCAGGAATATTGTCATTATGAGCAGTGGGAGAGCACTTGATTTATTTAAAATCATGTAAGCAAAGTCAGAAGCTGGCCTTGGAAAACAGTAAGGTCATTGCATCCAGCAAGGTGTAAATGCAGTTTTCAAAACGACTGCACAGCTTGGCAAGATAGGGTTTATGAGCTGACTTTATATCAATAACACATCTATGTGGAATATTTTCCCCTCTGAGCTTTACAGCCCCATATCTTCTCACAGAAAAGCGGGGGTATAAGCTTTGTTGTGCAAGCCTGTAGATGTCAAATGCAGGTGCTGATGATGCAGATGTCTAACTGACTGGGGCAAGATTTCAGCACTGGTTGTTTCCCCCTGGCACTTGGGTCCTGAGATTTCCTGAGGTAGATAAAGGTCACCAACATCTCAAAAATTGTACCTGAAGTCAAGTAGCTTTGTCCAGGAATCAAGTATTTATCACCAAGACACAGAGAGAGCAGAAAACTGGGAGGGAGATGGTGGGAAGGGAAATACGGGAATAGTGCTGACACTCAGGTACCTTTTTCCTCTAAAATCTCTGAACATCAGGCACCCTTGATTGTGATGGGGGTTTTCTAGCTGTTTTTCCTTTTTTATTTATTGTGCTTCATTAGCCGGTGCTTAACATTAGATACTCTATACTCTAGGTGGGCCAGAAATTCAAACACTGCTGTCATTAATATCAATCTCTCTGCCAGAGGGCTGGTTACAGCACAAGTCTTTTCTTTTCCCTTTCCTAAAGACATTTTTCACCCAGATCGACGACTGGTGATTATCCAGTCTAAATCAGGATCCTATTATGTGAGGTAGAGGAGACTCTTTTGACTACTGCTGAAATGTATGTAATAATAATAGCCTTAGAGAGGAGTGAAATGTAGCACAAGCATCCTGTGTGTGTCTCTTTAATTAGAAACCATGCAGAGTTTGAAATCCAAGGTGCTTCCTGACATGTGCAGCGTTCATTTTAATCATTCCTCAGAGTGCAGGAGGAAGTATCAATTAAGTTCAGCATGAGAGAAACTCCTAGGAGTGGGTGCAGGAAATTAATTTTTTTTAATAATATTATGAAATTGAGGATGGTGATGATGATGATGATGCCCAGGGACAGCACTTTGAAAGCATTAACCTGAAAAGGCAGCAAGGAGCCCCATACTATGTCAGCAAGCAGCCAAAGCGCTGAAAGATCCTTAAGGCATAAATTTGACCCATATTCTGTAGATAATCAACTTTCCTGTCCCCAAAGGGGATTTGGGAGAATGATATAAAAGCATGATTTGCATTATGAAGCCTTGTATCTTCCTTGATGTTTTCCTTGTCTGCTCCAACTGCTATTGCTTCCAAACATCAAACTGCACAGAGGTTTGCTCTACGCAGGGAAGAAGCTGAACTGCTCCTAATGGGAGCCCAGCACAGCAGTGGAGGGGCCTTTTCCAGCCCAGAGGAGATGAGGACTGGCAGCACTGGAGTGCAAGGTGCTCTTTGACCTCTTCAGCACAGTGGGCACCGCTGCCCAGAGTGCCCAGCACACGTCAGAGTCAGAGCTGATTAAAGCCCTCCTGGCAGGCAGCTGCTGACATGCAGGAAGGTGCCAGCCTGTCCTGTCAGCGGGACTGAGGCCTGAAAGCAGCTCCTAATCATCTGCATGGAGAAAGCGTGTGTCAGTAAATTGCAGCTAATGAATCATTTCAGGGCACGGGATCTGGGTAGGAGAACAAAGTGGAGGAAGGGTGGGGGATGCCAGGGAGCCTGCAGTCCCTCCAAGGAGTGGGCAGGGATTCTGAAAAATAAGGTCCTCTTTGAGGGAGAGCAACAACCACAGGGATACTTCTGATAAACAGGGCTGAAATGCTGTGATTTAAAAAGCACAAATTTTTCATTTTTATTGCATAGCAGATATTTTCATATTGCTAATCACAGCAAACAGAGGGAAAATAATTTCTCTAAATTCCTGGCAAGTGGGTCATCATGTACATTTCTTCAGACAATGAGAGGATGGGCTCTCATTTGAGAGGTTCTCCAACAAGGGGACAAGGAGGCTGCTCACACAGTGCAGATGTGGATGAGCTAGCTCCTCTCACACTGACATTTTGAGCCAAGAATATTTCAACATTAGCATCTCCTAATGCAGTTTCTTCTCACTGGCTATAAAACCTGTCCTGGTGTAAAAGAAACCTCTGTGATTTTCATTTAACTGTGAAAAAAGAGCCATAGCCATTTTTGTATAACAGGATTTGTGTGGGCTGTTGGTAAGGGCACGCTGCTGATAAATAAGGTTCAGTTGTAAATATTCTCTAGTGACATGGGAATTTATCCACCTATTGAAGTTTACAACTGAGCTACCAAGGAAACATGTTCTTTAGCTCCACTGTGTATGCAGCCCACGGTGCATTTATCAAACGCCCTGTCAGTTCAGGGAAGGCACAGTTCAGGTAATACAGTATTTATGAAACTGTGAATACCACCTCAGAAAGTTCTCTTAGAGTACATTTTTTAAAGCTGTCTTACGAAAACTTTGGACAAGTGTAAAGCAGAGGATATATTTTCAATTTTATAGCACAGGAATCTGCTCTGTGGTCACATGCAGTGAAAAAGATACAACAGAAATAGGTGCTTCCTAGGCACGACATTTATTTATTATAAAGCAAAAAGTAAAAGCTGCATAAGTAAATCAAATGTGATGTTTTGCAAAGTTGGGGTTTAAATAGGAATTTCAGATCCTCCCCTTCATCAGAAATAAAAATCAAGGCTGGCTTCTCATCCTTCACCCGTTTATCCATTTCAGTTTACAGGGCACCCTGACACTACAGGCAGGTTCTTTGGGTGGGCACTTTTCATTCCATTCCCATATCAGAGGGCCTTATGGTCTTTTATCTTATTCTGCCTCTCCCATACTCCTTGGAAACCCTGGCAGTGACCCTGCTCAATCCTCTGCAAAAAACCATCCCTGTTTTACCCTTCAGGCCTTGCAATACTCTGACTGCCTCAGAGACTCCTCAGCTCCTCAGTAAATGCAGGTATCCATATGGAAGAGTAACCTCCACCTGTGTCATCTCAGAAAGCTAAATTTTAAAAGTCCTTAATTTTTTAATTTTTCCAGATTGTTATCTTTGGGCGCTGCAGCCTGTGAGCTGAGGCTGCCAAAGTGGCTTGTGTTGTTTCAGGCACCAGTTTTCTTGATTCTCAGTGACTGAAATTATGGAAGAAGCTCTTGTGTAACCTTTAAGTTAACATTTGTGGGAAGGGAGGGAGAAAGAGAGGACCAAGATTTTCCTGGTGTGAATTTATTTATGTTAAAAAAAGGAAAGGGAAAAAAAAAAGAAATAATGAAGTCTCTTCTCTACTGGTAGCTATCCCGGCAAGATTCACCGGAGTGGGGCTCCCTCTGTTGAGCTCTGGGAGCTTTGCCAGATGGTAAATAACAGCTGCCCACTCCATTTTTGGGGCAGCGTCATCTCCAGGCCCTTCTTTACCCTTCTCCCCTCATTGTGGTCCAGCTGAGAGGGAAAAAATTGCAATAGAAAAGTCCCAAAAGAGCAGGGTCTGGGAGTAGGACCTCTGAGCTGTGACCTGCCTGGTCTCTGTCAGGAGGAAACCCAGCTCTGATGAGTTGTAGCAGGACTGGACCATAAAGTCCTTTCTGGGGTGGGAGAGAGTTTCTGCTTAGGAAACACTTGAGTCACAAGGCAAAGAGCCAAAAAAGAAAGATGTGGAAAGGCTGGAAAGTAAACCAGAGGTATTGGGCTGGCTAGCAGAGTTACAAAAACACTGCTGGAAAATGTAAGCTATCCCGTGCTTCGTCAGCTTCCACCAGGAAAGATCAAATGAAGCTGTTACAGCAGACATTCATGTTATGGGCTTTTATGCAATACTTCTTGTATTTTCCCCAAAGTGTTCTTTTTTTTCTTGCTGTGACCTACAGCATAAGGAAAATTCCAGAGCTGTAAATGCTGCCATTGTGGAAGTGAAGAAGCCTGAAAAAAATTCAGGCTCTCAAAATTGCACAGGGAACTGACTTTTAACTCATCTCTTTTATTAAAAAGCAAGCAAGGACTGTTTCTGTCAGGGGGCTGGGAAAACTGGGTCATGGTTCTGACCAAAGTGGTGTCATCTGGGGAGGAATCAATGAGAGATTTCATGTTTATTTAAAGGTTTTAAGACACTTTGAATTGAGAACACAAGGCTACCTTAAAGATATAATGTTTTAGTGCCTTGAATATAAGGAGGTCTTTTTGTATTTCTCAGCAGCTTCAAGGGAGCTCCTATTTAATTTGTCTCTATTGATGGCTCCGGCAGGCCAAATGTAGCCAACTGTGCTGTCTTTCCTCTTTGAACTGCTCAAATAGCACACGGCTGTCAGTTTGCTTAGTTGCACTGGAAATTTTTTTCTTCTGTTATTTGTTGTTTTTTTCCGTGTTAACCCACCACCCGTTCCTGAAGCTCAGGAAATGTTTGGTGGCTCTTGCCCTTGTGGGGCAGTCAGCTGAGGCATATTTTGTCTGATGGTTTCTCAGGAAGCCACACTGCATACTTGGGTTAGAAGTTGTGTCAGCTATTGGTTTGGATCTTTTGTAGCCCAGCTTCTGCTCTGAAGTGTCTGTGCACAGCAGACAATCCTTTCACTGAGATCCCTGCGCAGGATTATAAGGGTTGAATTTGGTTCATATGATCCAGTGAATGTTGTCTGCCTGAAAGGTGAAGGACAGATTCTTAGAACATACCTAGCTTTTGAAAAGGCTATGGCCAGCACAAGAGACCACTAAATATTTTCCTCGGTAGAGGCTGCCAGACATTCAGCTTTGTTTCAGAGAAGATTACTTGTAAGGTAAAGCTTTCTACCAGGTAGGAATTTTCTATACATCCACACCACTTCATTAAGATCAATGGAATTAAAGTGGTTCAACTGAAACCAGAAACTGACCTGCAATTCCAGCAGCGTGTTCACTGTACACACTGCAGAGAGAGCAGAGAGTTTGGAAGCATTGGGGTTCTGCAGAACTGAAGGGACTTTGCGCTGACATGGTTAAACAGCTGGCTGGTGTTACCCACTAATTCTTTGGGCAGCCATAGCTGTGAACTCACTGCTGGAAATCCAACCTGACCCTGAATATCACGTGTAGTTTAATAGGAGAGCATATAGTTTAAAAACACTTCACTTAAACAATGGGTTAGTAAGAAATAGAGATCTTTGAATGTGTAAATATTGATAGACAGTGAGGGGCTGAAGCAATGTGAGCTGTGCAGAGGACATGAAGCTATTAGGTTGCAATTATGAGATCAGATGCACTCTTCCATTCAAGTTGTGAATCTTTCTGAGAGAAATGGCATTGGACTGTAAAACTAACTCAGCTCTAATATTGGTAAAGTGGAGAATCCTGGACAGACCTACGTGAAAAGCTGTGCAGTGGAAAGCCTGCTGGTTTTTTCTCAGTTGTGGTACATACATCAACTGCATTTGCTAGGAGAAACTTTGAAACATTCTTTAATCTTGCTGTGTACAAATAGGGACCTTATAAGGTGAATTGCCAGTTGTGCCTGTTTGTCAGATAAATTACAAAACAACCTCAGCATACACTGTTCTCTTGGAAGATCAGTTTGTGCTCCATTGGCCCATTGCTGAAGAGGATGAACACCATCCTGTGCTGTTCTGGGGTGGTGAGCACGGTTGTTCCCTGTTCATTGGAGAGCAATGTCAATGTGCTAGAATGATGCTGTACCTGCCTGCCTTCATGCTCCATCTGTTGAGCAATTCCCCTGGTATCTTCATGATAATTGCAGAAGTCATTTCTGGAAATGGCAGATAGGCTCCTAATTTGTTTGGACACTTCCTCTCCGTGTATAAAGGCTACCTCTTGCAAATGTGTAGAGACATTCCCAAGACCTTTTAGTTTTGGAAAAGCATTTTCCCTTCTACTCCAGGTGGGAGCCATGCGCACCTGAAGCGCGTGTTGTCTGCATGTGTCTTCAGGTGTCACAAGGACTGCAGCCTATCTGCAGCACCATCAGTGAGGGTCAGGGTCCAAATATTAGGTAACCATTTCAGCAAATAAAACAGGAAAGCTTTAGTTAAGAACTTTTATTTTTATTGTGATTAATTAATACCTAGTATTGATAGTATGGCACTATCAATAAACATGCCAATTTCCCGAGTATATAAACGATCACATTCAGTTTTCATTCTCCATGGTGCTGTTTCTATTGTCATCTCAAATACTTTTATTCTTAAAGTTGATTTCAAAAAGGTTGTACATGCAAAGTGTGATTTTTCAGGCTTTTACTGATCTGTCACGCAGAGCTGATTAATAGTATAAAGCTGGGTCTTGTCTTTGCTTCTTTGTGCAAATTTAGATTCTCTTTGATTAATTTTCCTGTAATCAGTTTTCTGTGAAAGCAAATGCTGCAGTGTCACTGTTGAGATATGTTGGACAGGTGACCTGTACTTCTGAATCACTGCACGTAAGACAAACCATCTTACACGGAAGACAAAGCACTTCTGAGAGTTTTTGCTGTGAGATATGATGATGATTTATGATCTGTCACCCTGAAAGTTCCTGTTGAGGACAAAAGCCACTAAAAACTCTGCAGGTCACAGATCTGGTGGCAGTATACATTTTTTGGTTTAACTGCACTGGCTAAAGTTGGCCTCGACCCCTTTTTTCTTCAGCTGGCTGCAGGTACAAGTGCTGTCTCCTGCTTCCTAGGGCTGACTGAGCAACATGTTTTAATTTAGGTGAAAGGTGTTTCTCTGGAAAGGTGTTAAACTGAGAGGGAGCGCAGCGGGCAGGGTGGCGAGGAGCAAGCGGGCAGTGCACAGTCCCTGCTGCCCTGCCAAGTCCGGCAGACACGGCTGTCACTGCCACCACAGTGGAGTTGTTTGTTGTGCCAGACTGCCTTCCACTTTTGTGTCCTAAAGGGATCCAAGCAGGCTCACGATTTAAATTGCTCTCAGCTGATTTGAATGGGAGTTTTGGATGCCAAGATCCCAGTAATAGGGTAGTTATAGGGAGTGGAGTAGCCCATCTCCTCTTCAGCAGTCCTGCTGATGGATGCTCCATCACGCAGCCCTTGTCCTCTCCAGCACAGCTGCTGGGATTTCTGCAGAGCTCTTATGGGTGTCAGGAAACCATATGCTGAAGTGCTACCCAGCCTGCTTGTGGGGAGTTTCCTACCAGTTGGAAAACGTAAATTCAGTCCAAACTGTCGCTGCTGAATCTTTGCTTGTGTAGACTGGGAAATTCAGAGTAATGCATGATGCTTCACAGTAATGGAGCAAAAAATTAGCAGTATGTGTTTTAATTATTATTTATGCCTTATAGTAATAGCTTGTGTTTAACTGTATTTTACCACTGAGATATGCATGCTTTTAATTACATTTCATTACTTTTTCCTTTTCTTCTTTATCGGCTTTTAATTTACTTTGGATGTTTACATTTGATAGTGCTTGATGAAAGAGATATATATATATACATTCATGAAGAGGAACAGACTCTTCAGAAATATATTTGGAGTATGGGGAATATGGAGATAGATCTTGGAGAATTTTGAAGGACTGCAACAAGCAACATGCCGGTGTGTTTTGGTGAAGTGACTTATTACAGACTTTTAAAAAGATAAAAAATTATTGTCCCTAGCAGTGTTCTTATCAGGCTGTTCCAGCAGTGTCTTCTGAGGTTGTTTGGCTTTATTCCCTCCTGCTTCACCCCTAGCTCAGATGATGATCAAGACTCATGGAGCAAAGGGAAAGAGGAGTTAAATACTCCTCCACCTTTTGCATTTCTCCAATTCTTTGATTCTTTCACCCCATGACACAGGGGTCAGGTGACACTGCTGCCCCATGGGGCAGGCAGCATCACACCTGCCTCTTCTGGGGGATTTCCAAGTGCAAGGGAACCCCTTGAAGCAGTGAGGTTGAGGTTTTTGCACAGTTTGAGCTGCACAAGGCAAGAGCTTGGGCAAGAGAAATTACCCTTCAGCATTAACATGGCTTTCACACTGCAGAAAAACAATCTTCTGCTTTGCTGTTGTAGAGAGGAGCCATAGTTGGAGCCTCAAGAGGTTTCTAGGCTTTCAAGGATCTAAACACAAACTTAGTTTGAGAGAAGGGTTGGATCATAGCATTTCTGTCTGGGTTTAGTAGCTGGATGCCTTGCCCTATTTATTTTATTTTTGATTTCTTGTTTTATAGGCACCCACATAGCATTTTGGGCAAGCATTAGACATTTTTTTGAAGTAATGACCTTCTTCACCAAGTCCTGCATGCAGAAGTTGGCAGGCTGTGACCCCTGTTGGAGCCTGCATTGCTTTTGAGCACATTGGGAAAGGCTTATTTTCTGTAACTTTTGAAAACTGAAGACCTACTCTATCTGGGCAGCTCACATTCTACTAAGCTTTCTACTGGGAGAATTTATTGGAAGCAAGCATGTTTGGGTTTTTTCCCATTCCTTTTGTTCTTCAGGATACATAATGAAGAATGCTCCAGCTTTGCCAGTTAATTGCTTCATGGCTGTTATTTGTCAATTTGCCAGCAGGTTTCTGCTTAACTGCTGCTATTTGACATTGCTGAAACACAAATGCAGAATGATTGAGTTGCCAACATATCATTGAGTCTTCTGCAAGGGGGATTTTCAGCATATTAACGCTTCAGGCTTTCACGTCAGTATTGATTGCTGAAATAGAAAAGAAACCTTTGGCAGTATTCAGCATCGTGCCAGCATGGATTTAGTGGCAGGAAAAAGAAACTCGCTGTTGCCATTGACTGTGACTTCATCCCTTCCTTTCTTCCTTTCTTAATTTTTTTATTTCTATACACACCCACACAGAGTTTTGAAATTTAATACACATCATAGCCAAATGCCAGTTAGCCTCACAATAAACCAGCAGGGCAAATCAACTACTTGATGCAGTCAGATGTCAAGGCTGTTTAATTTTGCAGCCACCTGTGTTGTGCTCGACCAGATTTCATGGCAGCTGGGGAGGGGGTTGATGGCAGGGGTTCCTCACAGTGAAGCACAGGTCAAGAGCTGACTTGGAGGAAGGCAGTGGGCTGGTGGGCTCTGCTGGGCTCCTCATGGGACAGCCAGGCTGCCACCACATTGGTCCAGGGATGCAGGAGTGGCCAGTGTGAAGCTGAGTGGCATAGGGAGAGGAGCAGCATGATGCTGCTGGGGCCAGGCTTGGAAAGAGAGTTCCCATCCATGGACATAGTGAGGCAGAAGATGCCAAGATGGGGCCCCATGGATGAGCAGGGACTTAGGTGATGGAGCAGGGGATGAAGTGGATGCCGAGGGTGTAGTGCAGAGGCTCAGTGCTGTCCACCAGCAGTTGCTGTGGCAGTGCTTATGCATGGAATGGCACAGGAAGGGTAAGGAGGTTTTGATCTGCTGAAGCAGGGAGCAAGAGGAAGGTATGAGCCCCCTGCAGTTGCTGGGGAAACACCTCTATGTGCTTTGCCTCACCCGAACCTTGCCTGTCTCTGCTTTGCTTGTCTGACCCCCTAGATCATACTTTATATCCTGGTTTGTAGGAAAGACCACCTGGGCATTCTGAAGGTGATGATTTCTGACTGAAATGCTGCTGCATGGAACAAAGACCTGAGGGGAAATAGGACAGGGCATGAGCTGAGGTTTTGAACACAAAATGAGAAGGACATGCTCACCAGCAGGGCTTGGGGAGTTTGAACGTCAGTCGGATATCAGTCCTGGCCAACCTCTTTCCCTTTGAGTTGGGACAGTCAAGTGAAGAAGAGGGGAGTGGATAGGCCAGAACTGTCTGCACAAAGATTGTGAGTGAGAAAGATAATCAAGACCAGAGGAAGATTTCTAAGAACCACATTACAACTAGCAAACAGCAGCAGAGATTGTTTTTAGTCTATTTCTAAAAGATGCTTAATGCTCCCTCCTTTCAAATGTAGTTCAGAGGAACTTTCTGAATCTGATCTGCTTCTCACTTATGAATTAACCAAAAATAGGAATAATAAAGGGAAACTTTCAAAAATATGCTTCTTAGGAACCATGTATATAATGTGACCATGAAAAGTCCACTGAAAGCTAGATCTTTTGGCCAGAATATATAATCAAAGAAGCTTCAAGAGTTTATCTTGAGTGTTTGGGGTGGGTTCGTTGGTTGGTTGGTTGGTTGGTTGGGGATATTTTCGTTTTTTTGCTTTTTGCTTTGTTTGATTTTTTTAAAATTGTAATTGTGATATAAAATTTCTCTCTTTCGTTGATTTGAGCAGACACTTAAAACTTTAGAACAGAGCAAGTAGCTTTATTTGAAAATTATTAGAGGACACTGGTACCTGGGCCACAGCAAATGCAAGGTTTACATGGGACACTCAAATCAAAATGGGTACACAGAGCCTTATAGAAAGGCTGGGAAATGTCTCAATTTTTCAGTAGGAGGGTGTCTTTCCCACTAAATAGCATGTTCACCTTAAAAAAATGCCTCTACAGAGTTTTTAGCTGAAAAGCTGTGATTCAGAATTAGAAAAGCTGTAGCTGATAATTGGAACTTGTTTTAGAAGTCCTTCCCACTGTCAGTTGCCCGGATCTTGTCTGTGTAGGACAGCTCCTAGATGGTCCACAGATAAGCCCATGAAAGAGAAGAGGAGCACAAGCACCTAAACTGCAAATTTCCCACATTAAGGTCTCCAGATAAAACAATGCCAGATTTCAAATTTATGTCTGGCAGTTGGTTTGTTTTCTTAAAAGTCTTCATTTGCATCAGGTGACAGTAAAAACAGTGACCCAAATCATCTTTTAGCCAGACCAATTAATTACCAATAAAAACCCAGCATGTAATGCATAAGAATTTCATTGATGAAGTGTGCAATGGACTAAAATCCACTCTATTTTCTGTAGCACTGGGGGCTGTTGCCTTTTTACACAGTAAAATGAGGCTTGGGAAGAGAAAGTGGCTAAAAAGTAAAGAAAGTGATCTGACCTTGAATTGCTACAAAGATCTTGGGAATAGGAAGGTCCTGTCTAGGGTAAGTGATGCAGTGTGTTGGCCAGGCATGTTTCTGGATCAGCAGTGTGCACCTGGCAGAAGTCTTACTCTTACTTTGATAAATTGTCTTCTCCCAGCTGAATTAAAGTAATGGTTCTTTTATTTCTAAATTACTACAAGGCTCTGTAGTCTTTCAGGTTAGTGTGGGGGGTTTTTTCTAGTTTCAAATGAGTAATGCAATCTATGCCTTACCTAAGGAGTTTGATGGTATTGTATGCTTAATCTTTAAAATGCTGCATAGGGGGGCAACGCTTTGCTTTCAAGGGAAATAACCATCCTGGCAGAGAGAAAAATATCAGTAGGATGCTGCCACTGATTTGGCAGAGACTGTTTGATGCTTTGTTAGCTGGCTGTTGATTGTATGCTTTTTTAGTTATGTTTGAAGGAGCTTCCAAAATAACTGGTCTTTAAGTGGGTAGCTCCATTCAGATACAGCAAAATCCAGAAGAATACAGAGGACTTGCTGAGGAACTGCAAATTGCTAATGAGAAAAGTTAGAACTGGGGACACATCTGAATGAAATTAAATCCCCCTCCAGACAACATGGATCGTGCTCTGAAGAGCTGTGCCTCTTTACTTGTCTCCTTCACTGTGGGCTGTAGGCAAAAAGATCTGTCACACAGCATTCCGAGACCTGCACAGCTACTAAAGCCTTTCCTAGTAAAAATGAGTAAGTTAACGCCTGTGTGTGAAGGTGCATTGAAGAAAGTTTCTCTTTGATCAGTGTGCTGGTGTGTACCTGCTGCAGTGACCATCTGGTGCCCAGAAGCGGGCGGAGGCGCCGGCAGGCAGTGCGGGCAGTGGGCTGCGCTTCTCCTCCTCCTGCTAAAAGATGCAGGTGTAAGAGCATAAAACCCACCCCACCACAGCAGGTCCATTTAGTGCACCCGTTGGAATTGAAAAATGCCTCTGCTTGTGGCTTTAACAAATACCATGAAAAATCATCCCAGCATCTCATTTTCTGGAAGTGCAGTGTTTCTGTCGGGCCACTCCACCATCCCCTGGGGAAAGCATCTGAGTGTTATTTTAGGCACAGGAATGTCATCCAGAAGTACAGGTATTAGAAACAGCTGGGGGAATACCAGGGTGTTTTATTAAATATAGCTTTACTTTTTCATTGTCCCTGTAGGACACCCCATTGACAAGCATGATGCACAGCAGGGAACAGACTACTCAGAGGCATGTGTATGCAAAGAAAACCGCGTCATTTTTGTAACTACAACTCTAAAAAAATCAACCCTCTTACAGAAGGTTGATTTTAAAGGACCTCTCTAACATCCCTTGTGTTATGTGCTGCTATATATTTGCAAGCTGACTCTTAGTTCAAATTAAATAAAATGAAAAATGGTATAGGATAATAGAGCAACACAACTTTTCTGCTCCAGTATGGGTTAAAGAACTGTTCTAGGACCAAAGCAGCAGGAAGCTGTGTCCAACACAGTTACCCCCTGCTCTGTGGGACTGAGCAAGAAGAGGAGCAAGTAGATGGGGAGGACAGGGGCTGCGTAAACCGGTACTTCCACCAAAATGTTGTCCATGCAGCCCCAGCCTGGGTGAGATAATCTACCTTTCACTGGGACAAAATGAACTCGGGGAAGAATTCTTCACGCTCATGTGGCTTCCATCAAATAGGTTTCACTCTTTTATCATACCAAACAATGAACTTCTTAGGCTTTTTTTTTTTCTCATGGGCCTTGATTTTTTAGTAAGTTTGTTTAATTTTTTTAATGACAGTGAAAGCTTCAGAGCTCTTTTTAGTTCTAAAAGAAAGATTTGGGGCATTCTGCCTATTCCACTTTTCCACAAGGACATTAATTCATAAGCAACAAAGAATATTATAACTGTTTACAGTAGCCCTCAGTGAGTAGCATGAGACTTGGGGATTTTGAAAGAAATAAGAGTATTTGGTTACAGAATCAAAAGCTAAACAAAAGGCTTCAAACTCAAAAATGTTTGGAGATGCTCAAACAAACGCAATGAAAAATTACCAATTTGCCAGCTTTTATAACCCTGTGAATCATCAAGCATGTGTTGTTTTGTCTCTCTTCTGAGCTTCAGAAAACAAAGCAACCCTGAAGGTCAAAATGTATAATATTTTACCTTTTGACATGTCCAAGTTTAGTTATTTAAACATATAGTTCTGCTTACATAGGATATTCTGCAAATTAAGCGATGCTGCTTGGTGGTGTAAGAGGTACTGCAGGTTTCAGCCGAGCTACATGAGATGGACAGTGCCTGCTCTGATGTAACACACCTACTTTCTCAGGCTTATCATCACCTGCATCCTAGTTTTCCTGAGATCCAGCGTGTAGCATTATGGGGCAGTCTGCTGCAGTCATTGGGGTAACTTGATAAATGACCACGGCTGATCAGTTCGCTTCTATCTAAATAATGACTCTGAGAATGATATTGGTGCTGGCTGGAGATTGCTTAAAGGTGTTTGTTTTGTTTCCCCAGAGTGTTTCTCAGCTTCCCTATGGCAAAGCCCTGTACACATATGAGGGAAAGGAGCCTGGTGACCTCAAGTTCAACAAGGGGGACATCATCATCCTGCGGCGCAAGGTGGACGAGAACTGGTACCACGGGGAGCTCAATGGCAACCACGGCTTCTTCCCCGCCAGCTACATCCAGTGCATCAAGCCCCTCCCACAAGCTCCACCTCAGGGCAAAGCACTTTATGACTTTGAAATAAAGGATAAAGATCAAGACAAGGATTGCCTGACCTTCACCAAGGTAGGGGAACAGGTTTTTTAAAAAATGTTCAGAAGTCTGCTTTGGTAGGGAGTGATGGGGCACATGCGGTGCTGGCAGCTGAGCCAGGAGCACAGGGGTGTTGGGACTGGTGGGACACCTTCCTGGCCTTCCTGGCCTTCCTGGCCTCCCTGGCCTACCCTACACTCTGTGAGACTGTGCCATGAATAGCAAGGCTGGTGTAAAGCTAGTGAAGCTCAACAAGTAGAACTGGCTACACGCCTTCTGAGAACATTTTTTCCCTCTAAAAAGCATGCATTTCATCTGCATTCAAATGTTCCCCAAGAATTACTCAAATTTCAGAAAAAAAACCCCTAATGGAACTGTGTCTTTTAATGTTCCTTATTGAATCACATGTTCCAGTGCTTTAAAATTGCATTCAGCTTCAAAATGTGTATTGCATCATACCATATACCAATTAGCAGTTGAAATACACTATCATCATAATAGTATTTCCTATTTTAAGATCATAACGACAGTAAAAACCAGACATTTAAACAACAGTCTTTGGTGGTTTTTTTTAAACCAAAATGTTTAATAAATTCCTGCTGGAATGAGAGAGAACTGAGATATTGTGATTTCCTTTGGATTTAAAGTGTCACGTTTTCCCTTTCACCCCCACCTCCCCACCTGCTTTTTGCCTCCCACTCCCCTCCCCAGCAATTTGTGTTGACCTTAGATGGGTTTCATGGATATCAAGAAACCCACAGTAAAATAAAGCCTATCCCCTATTGTTAATTTATGGCAGTGAATGCCATGGAGAACCTGTTCATTGTCATTTTCTGTTTTATTTCAGCTGTCTGTGGCTGTTATAGTATCACATAAAGTAATAACAGTTATGCTGAAAATGAATATGAAATAGACGATAAAAATATCCTTCACCGGGATTTTACTGACCTCCTCTTTTGAAGCTACTTATTATAGCTGAATGAATTATTTGCAGCATGTAATTTTCTCACCAAATGTAACATCTTTTTCACTCATGCAGAGTTTCTCAGCAGAATGCAATTTCCTAGACTGTATACTTTCTCATATTTATTTAACAAAGGATTTGTAAGCACTTTTGTTCCATAGCAAGTGAAGTGTTTGATTGCAAACACTGCAAACCCTGCGACTAGCCAGCCTCCCTGGAGCCATGAATCTCTGTGAGAAAGTGGGCTGCTTAGTGAGAAGTAACAGCCCTGCACTAACAGAAAGTTAGCCAGAAGTTACCTCTGAGACCTTATCAGTAAATATATATTTTCTGGTGCGTTGTTTTTCTTGCTGCCTGCCCAGAGGTACACTGGTGACTTCTCGGAGATGCAGTCTTCCTTGTCTGCTTAAAGTATTCCTTGCTTGCTCAGTTTTAAGAAATTTAATAGGTATGCCAGGCAGCTGTGGTCTTTTTTGTTACAGCAGGTCCTTTCCTAGACACTTTTGTATTTGATATATTTGGTGCCATATATTAGAAAACCTCCTTTACAATAACAGCCTTTGTATAGTGATAGTTCTCATTTTCTTGGCTGTCCAATGTCATTCTCACATGGAGCATTTCTTCCTGCTGTATAGCTCTACTCTCAATTTTCCTTGTTTTCACCCCTCGTGTTACTGTTGGCATCCTTTTATCCCTGATGACTGTGTTTTCCCCAAGGGGGTTTGGTTTCTCTTCTACTGCTATTTTCTTCTTTAGCTCCTTCCACTACACACACTGTCACCTCGTAACAGTTTTTATGTCCTGCCTATTGTTCTCTCTGACAGTGAATAATCTATTTTTCATCTTGGGACTTCACCATCATGTTTTCATCAATTTTCTCAATGCTAATTTTAGCTGTCACCTGTGCTGATGAAGGTTCCTGTTTAGCCCAGATTATAGATCATCTGCTGATGCAGTCAGTTCCTCTGTCTGCACAGAGTCCTGAGCACTGCAGTGCTGTAGGTGTGATTTGTCACTTTGAGCAATATGCATCACTCGAGTGTCTCAGTTTGCATCTGAAGATGCTGGACCAGTCTCAGTTTCATTTACATTATTTGTTCCTTCCTCTGGTGGAGGGGTTACATTGGCATAACATTTATACAAACTAATATAACTTATTTGTGTACTACAACTCATTTAAGGCTACCAGACACTTGTGATTGGATTTTACTTATAAACATAAAATAAAGAAGAGTTTTCCTCTAAAGAGAAGCTACAAGAAGGAAACTCAAACATGGGGATATTCTGTATCATTTTGTATTGTTGTTCTTTCCCTGGGCTTTGCTTTTTCCCATCCCCTTTGTTACTATGCACTCAGAATATCTACTAGTGCAGTAAAAGAAAACAAAGGAAGGATATTTGGTGTTTCCTCTTGCTAATTTGTTTTGTTACATTTTTCAAAATGAAAATGTTTAATTGTTCCAGATGTGTATTGCAAGGAAATGAAGTCTACTTTACACAGATCTTCATGAGGAGTGCTGCAGGGCGCTTCTGCCATTGACCTATTTTCATCTCCTGTAGATAAAACACTCTCCAAATAGAGGGCCAAAGATGTAAATGTAATAATTTGTATGTGTAAGAATAAAATCAGGAGAGGCAGAGAAAAATCTGTCTTGAGTATCCAGTGCAAAAAACAAAGCTCCCACATTCTTTTGCACCATTTGGACTGCTCCCTCAAGTCCTCTTTCCAGAGAAGCCATACATACAGGCATAGGGTCTCACCCCTGTTCTTTCCTCTGTGCTGTCTGTAAGATGATAGAACTTACCCAGATTTCCTATTTAATATGTTTTCCCTCAGTGTTTGGCAGTGATTAGCCAAACAGGCAGTTATTTTTTCTCTGTAACAGCTGGTTCCAGCCTTGTGTCAACTGTGCACCAATTTAATGCCAGTAGTTTCAGAAGTTTTACTCCTGATGTTCTCTAGTGTGGTTGGAATCATGCTGTGTCCTACAGAGCCTAATTGCATGCTCTTGGGATATATTTATTGGCTCAACTTTCTGATCTCTCCTAACGTGGTACCAGAGTATGGACATGGGATCCTGCTGTCTCTGTTTTAAAAAATAATCTATCCTCCTCTGGGCTGTGAACACTGGTACAAACCACGTGCAAGAGGATTCTGCTCTCAGGTATAGCAGTGCAAATCTGAAGTAGTTGCATGGTTGTCTGTGTAGCTGCTCCAGACTTACAGTGAGTCCAGTTTCAGCCCACGTGTTTGTTTTGGTGTTCGACCACCCTTTGCATGCATCTTCACATGGCCATCAGAAGGCTGAGCCATGCTGGTCGATGAGTCTCAAACCTGTCAAGGTAGCATCAACTGTTCACCATGCTTCATTGCTCATCACATTTTTAATAACATCAACTGTTTCCCTCATTTTCCAACACTTTCGTTCCCAGCCCACAGTGGTGTCTAACAAGAGCCGTGCCAGTCTTAGGACCATCACATCCAATACTTGTTCCTGGCTGTGGAGCAGCCCCTTAGCACTCAGTTCCAGCAGCATTTGCTGTTCACAGAGGGACCATCCCAGCAATAGCTGGTGACAGGGATTCTGGTGCCAGCTGGCAAGCGCTGTGGCTGGACTCACCCAGCACCACGTGGTGCCATCCTGCCATCGCTGCGATCTCCCCAGTGCTCTAGATGGAGTAGTTATCTCTGCAGAATAGCAGGCACAGCTGCTCTGTATTGCTTCGTTAATGGCCATTAATGACTAGAATAAAAATCAGGCTGTGAATCATGACTGTTATTGGACACAATTTTGTGCTGTTTTCTCAGCAAAAGGATTCATTTCTCTGTCAATCAGATAGCTTTTTAAGTGATTTATCTTTGACTTCTTTTCTGATAATGATTATAAACTGGAACTGCAGGTCCCACATGCCTGTCACAAGGCTGATCCAGCCCTGATGAATAGAGAGAAACTCAAGCAAGAAGGAGAGAGCAAATAATTAAAGGGTCTAGCAATAGGCATAAAAGGAGCACGACATATCTTTGTCCAAACTACAGTGGATACCATTGGCTTTTGAAATGAGATTTGAGGCTTGGATTCCTTTATGCTGCCTGGAAATCAATTTAGTCAATGTGAAATAGTGAAGTGGTATGCCAAGAGATCTGTGGCATTTTGCTATTCATGATCCTTTTGGGAACCTTTCTAGGAATTTATAAGTAGCACGGCTATCCAACTAATATAAGGTTCTAAAATAGTTCATGCTGAAGCTTTCACCAGTTCACTGTATAGAATGATGTCGTTGGCTGCAAATTCAAAGAAACTTTCTAGCAATAAAAAAAATTCAAAAGATTTTTTGGGATTTGCTGTAATTCTGGAGATTTTCAACACCCTTCTTAAAACTAATTATGTAATGGAATTCTCAAGAATTTGCACTTTGCTCTCCCACAAAGATACTAATTTGGAATGTCAGCATATCTCAGGATGCATTTCTCATATAGGACCATATTCAGCAGCCAGACTTTGCTGAGCTGAACGTGTATGGACATGCTTCCAGATTTCATACATCCATGGAAGGTAAAGTTGAAAGGGATCTTCAAAAGTCAGCCATTCCTCACCCCATCCTTGAGAAAAGTCAACACAAGAAAAACCTTTCCTGCCAGGTGTCTGTACAGCCTGCTCCAGAGATGGGATTGCACAGTGCCTCTAGCAAAATATGGTCAAAAGCTTCTGGAGTTTTACAGTATAAATTTTTTTTTCTTAATTTCTTGCATGTGTAAATGGTTGCAAATATATATACATTTATATGCAGTGCTGGGTTAGCGGTTGGACTCAATGATCTTAGAGGTCCTTTGTAACCTGAACAATCTATGATTCTATTCATACCCATGTGTATGCACTTACACACACATAAGATTATATATGTGCATGTAGTGTAGACTACATCACATTTTGTGTTTTTAAAAAACTCTTTTAGGGAAATAGCTGAGCAAATATAAAAAGTAGGAATGCTCATAGCAGGTCCCTGAAGTGACACAGTTGTTTCTTTTCCTCGTTTACACCCTTTACCTAGATTCTAAATTTATGCTAATCGGTCTTTTGTAAGAGTGTGTGGAAGCTTTGCAGAGATGCATTACTGTCAGTTCTTTAAACAGATCAAAAATGGTCTGTGCAGACAGGGCTTTGGAAGGGAATGCTATCTGTTTCTTCAGGAAATTAAACGCACAAATTCTTTTTGCATCCTTCCAGCTGTAATAAATAGCTGAAGGACTCAGCTTGTAGCCGTTTCTATGAGCTTTCCCCTAATGGATCATTCAGATGAATAATGCAAAGGAAACATTTAAACTATTTCAGAGTGCATGTATTCAAAATGCACATGTTCAAAAACTACTCAGTACATCACATCACATCTCTGTTCTGGTCATTTTTCTATCAAGGCAAATCCGTGGTCTGAACATCCTGGATCAGGAATTTGTGGGAGTTTTTTCTATGTGAGAAATATCTGCAAAAAAAACAGCTGCCCTTGCCTGGCCATTTGACATCAGTATCTTGTTACATGGAGCGTGGCAGACCATACATAGCTCTTAATTTCACAGAATAAGCAGTGGAAATAAAGTGAGATCGGCAGGGAACTCTGTCTCAGCTTTCTGGAGGAAGAGATTTTCTTCTTTTTAGTAAATTCCTGCACAGGAGCAGAGGGAGATTGGATGCCATGAGGGAAAAAAGCTGACTTCCCAGCTTCTCTCAGCCCACTCCTTCCTTTTCTCGTAGGAGATCTGAGCTTCCAGGCAGAGCCCCACTGAGAGGGTTGCGTTCCATAGCTGTTGTAAAAAGCAGTGCTGGTTTAAGCTGGTTTAAGGGTTTAGTATGATGACCCCAGGAGACAGGGGTGGTAGCAGAAACCCATTGACAAACTGAGTAGTTCAAACTGGGAAAAGTCAGGGATTTGTTCTAGTCACTTGAGCTTTCCTAACAACTTGTACATTCTGGGTGTGAACTATACCAAGTGAAAATTTAAGCAATATGAATCTGGTTTGTACTTTGCTTTATCTCTTGTTTTATAATCACAAAGTTCATCATCTGTTGAAATTCTTATGAGGTCCCCTAGATTAAATATAATATCAAAATACCACTGGTTTTAGGAAATGAACTTGTATCTAAACTGAAGCTCATCCAACAGATGAATGCAATTTGGCTTTTTGACATGTTATCTTTGGCTTTTTTATCTGCTTTGCAGTTTTGCCTTATAATATTTTTTAAAGAAAAACTGACATTCGTTGTGCTAGCTGTGTAGGCTTGTTGCTGAGCACCTTGTGCTATTCCTTGTTGGAAATGTTTCCAGGACTACCTGTGTGCTGTACTGGTGCTTCCTTTTGAATTGTGTTCCAGAGCAGACCCCTATCCAAGAGACCCTTGCATATACAGGGGCAATTTCATGCTGAGGAGTTTTCACCTATGATTTTTAGGTGACCTCTTGGGTCAGACATTTTTCTCTCTCCCAAATGAAGCCAGGAGTTACCTGTTCCCACCTGCTGTCCTCAGACTATTGGAGCTGCTGACAGCCAGCATGAGCTGAGCCAGTCTGCAGGGTGCTTCAGTGCACTTTGAGTGGGATGCCTGGGATAAGATGCTGGGCCAGGGATGCTGCTAGCCCAGGATTCAGGAAACACTTTCACCTGGCTTATGACCTCCTCTGTGTCCTCACTCTCTAAGCTATCATTTGGGTAACCAAAAATCTTTCTACTGAAAATATTTGATTATGTATTTTGTGTATCTCTGATTTTAGGATGAAATTTTGACAGTCATCAGAAGGGTGGATGACAACTGGGCAGAAGGAATGCTGGGTGACAAGATTGGCATTTTCCCTATCCTCTATGTTGAGGTAAGTTTATAACACATGGTGGTGGATGCTGGTCTTAAAATCTTGTGGGGGTTTTGTGCCTACAAGGGCAGGATAACCTCAAATATTCTTATATGAGAAAGATAAACTAAAACAGAATTACTGAAAAGGGAATTGTTTTGGTTCCTGACTGTTAAGGCACTATGTGGGTACACCCAATTCAATTTAAGGTGGTCTGCAAAATATGCTCCATGAACTCCTTCTAAAGGCTTCCCCTTTGGTGTAAACTCCAAAGCATGTAGGGGAAATAGGAGAGGATGATTGTAGTTGGGATACCTTGCACACATCTGAGGAGAGATGTGAGTTTTGGGCTGGTGGAGAGCCGTGATCTAAATGCACAGACTTTCAGAGGGGTCTGTGTCTCAGCAGGGGACACCTGCTGAGGGTGTCCTCTGCCTCAGCAGGGGCTCAGGCACCTCCACCCATGTGCCCATTCCATGTATGCCAGACCCATCTTTATCCTGAGCTCTTTCCTGTTGTAATTCCCACAGGATTCTTATTTCAGAGTAAATGCTGAGACTTCACTTCCTCTGTGCACACCCGTGGTTCCACCTCTTCCCACTGCTGCCCCTCCTCCTGCTGGTGGTGCCCGTCCAGGCAGATGTTGCTTGGGACCAGGGCTGCAGACCACAGTGGTGGTCCTGAAGGTGCAGCTCTGCTGTCCAGGTGCCAGGCAGTGTCTTCAAGGAGCTTTCCTCCCTCATGGGTGAACCAGGGGTGCAAAGAGCAGATGGGCACCACATGCATGTGTATCTTTGCGAGGTGCTGCCACTCTGCACTCAGTGCTCAGAGCATCAACTCCCTAACTCTGCTTCCAGACGTTGTCTGGTGCCTCTCTGCAGTGAAGAATCTCTTGTGCCCACAGCAGAGCCTGCTTTACTGTGTGTGGCTCTGGTGCCTGCCTCCGAAATTACTTCTCCAGTTTTCTTAGTCAGTGATTGGAGACAAAATAGAGATAATTAGTGCCTGACTACCTAATTATTAACTCCAGCAATGACCAATTTGGAATAAACCGTCATTAATATATATTGCATTCCCACAGTTGACAAGAACAATAATATTAACACCAGAATGTGTAGGAGCCATTATTGGGAAACCAGCTGCCTCACATAAGTTAATGACTAGTTTTCTTCTATTCTGAATGTGGGAGACATGTTCAGTTTGTTGTGATTAAATGAGCAAGCTGGGTTTCTCCCAGATTTCATCCTTTTCCCCTTCTTTTTCTTGTCCCGGGAAAGTGCAATGTTACTGTCCTGAATTTTGCTGCAGAAGGAGTGAACTGGGGACCTCTGCACAGGCAGCCACCATTGCACCTCACCACCTTTCCCCAGCTGTAGTTTCATCTGTAGGCTGACACTGCCTACGCACTGTGCAGCATCCTGATCCTCCTCCACTCCTAGGTATCTGTTCTCCATAATTACTGCTCTTGAAGGGTGAAGGGCTCATAACCTCAGAAGAACAGCCTGTAGGGAAGTCTTGCTGAAGACTTGCTGAAGTTCTCCAAGCACTAGCACATCCTGGGTGGCCATGGAGGAGCAGGAGGTAGCGCTGTGCAGGGTCAGAACAGTGATGCTTGCAGATTGTAAAGAGATGCAAACAGCCAGGTAGCCAGCACCCAGGGCCAAGAACACATGGAGGAAGGTCTGCATGCATATACATTCATACCAGACACACACACACGGAGTAGCTAAAGTACAATTGTATACACTTAGGTGTATATTCATGTGTATACACACACATGTATTTTATCTGTATAACTTTGAAATCTGGAGACTTGAAAGGCCTATTCAAATGAAATGCTTGGGTGCCATGGCCATAATATTTGTGCAGTGGTTTGTAAAACCAAAGGGAAGTGATCCTCCAGACTACAATACTGGACACCTATTTCATCCACATAGTGGATGAAGGCCTTGTTCTGAATATGAGATGAGCTTATGCAAGTATTCAAGTTATACAATTACATTGCTGTTGCCAGCTTCAAATGTTACTTTGCATTAAAAATTAAAAGGAATCAGCAGGTCAAGTCTCAAAGAAGTTTTGAAAATCTCAGTGCTGATATTTATAAAAGAAATCCATTAAACAAGTAGTACTTGAATCTAAAAACACTCCTCAAGTCTGTCTAAGTCCATTAAGTGGTTTTCAAAATCTTGGCAAAATGTGTGGAATAAGCAAAGTTTAATTCTCACAGTAGCCTTCCATTTGTGTCAGTTGATTGGCTGAAGTGTGTGGGATTTCACATGGCATCCTAAGCCCTGCACTCTTGGACAGAGTGAATTCCAGCTTGGCAGGCTCTGATGTCCCCAGTTGCTCCCACGCCCAGACAAGAGCTCTTACCCTTGCTATGCAAGCCAGAGCTTTGGAAAACAAGCCGGTCACTTTGAGGATCTCAGGGTTTAGCACGCCAGGGCTACAAACAGTGCATATAATCCTTGCTGTGGCCCCCTGTTTCAACATTTTGTTCTGCCAATGTGCTGCCATACCCTTCACACAGGTGCATGCACAAAAGGCTTTTGCAGGGGCTTACAGAGATTTTGCAATGGGTGCTGAGGAGGGGTGGTTAGCAGAATCCTCACCAGGATCACCACTTCTGTAAAGGAAGCCTAGAAAGACAGCTTTTAGAGCCAGACCGTGGTGGCAGAAGGAGGCACAAAAAAACCAACAGACATCAAAATATACCTTGCCCCTGCAGTGTTTTAGAAAGTCTATATCTCAGCATCATGTTTGGTTGTCTGTACGGCCATATGAGTGCAATGTGGCATGGATCTTATTCTTTATTCCTTACAAGTGTTTAACAAGGGTGCTTGCATGTCTGCAGAGAGGCTTTTTCCTGCCTCTGTAGTATCATCTCTGTCCCAAACTCAGAGCAGCTACAAGTAGATAAGGAACAAATATTCACAGCTCACAATGATTACTTTTACAGCATGAGTCACAAACAATATGTTCCATCAGGGAGAGTTGGGACTATTGTTTCTTCTTATTTTGTTGCTGTCCTTCATCTTCAGTAGAAGTCATTTGGGCTGATAATTTATGTTTTAATTTGTCTACAGAAAAAACCCCACAACATAATGAAATTGATCCTCGATGTACCTTCTGTCCTGAAATAAACATCTTGTTAATAATCTGTATGGTTTGAAGTCATATTCTTGCTATGAGGAGTTTTGGACCTCTAAGGAATTCAAAGCCCTGAAAAAAATTCTTTTCTTTTACAGTCTCCAAGCTAGCTCCTTCATTCTTAACATCTGTCATTATCTCTGATTGAAAGTTGTGTTCTGCTGCTATGTGCAAAATTGAGAATAATGAAGAATAAAGTGTGTCCTAATAGATTTAAGTAACTGGGAGTGAAATTTGAGGGCAATGGTGTGCCGAATATTTGGAGGGAGGCATCCTGCTCGGATGGGCAGGAACTGGAAATTCAAAAATCTGAGCAGTTAGAGCAAAATTTCTGCCTGCAACCCCCAGAGCAAAGAAGAAGATTGACCAAAATCAAGAAGCCTTATGAGTCAGTGGTAGAGCATGGCAATTATGTTGGGCACTACTGTGACTGTAATATCAGCAAATTACAATTGATGAAGTGCCAACCCATTGTTATAATGTTTTATGGCAGCAGGAGCACTGAAAGCTGTGATTAAGTAATATTAGGAGCTTTAAAATTCTTTTTACAGAGCAGCGAAGCAGGGTAATGAGGATCTTCTCCTGTTCTTCACAGTCAAAAAGGAAAAAAAAAAGTAGAAAGGAAGTAAGGAGGTTTAGGAGAAAGAGGGAGGAGGAGAATGGGCAGAGCCGATGGGTTCAATGCCCTGCAGCATAGGTCCAGAAGACTCCCCAGGGAAAATAATTCTTGCAAGTCAGTGTTTAAAAAGAGTTCAAGCAGAAGTGAAAATAAAACAAAATCCAAAGGCAAATGCATTTCTTAAAGAAAACAATGATTTTTCATTCCAAAATCATCTTTGCAGAGCAGACTGTCCATTTAAGTTTTGTGCTGTACTGCAGGATCTAGCAGTCATCCTAAAACAGCTTACCTGTACAGGTGAACCCGAGCACATTTACCAGGATCCCAGCTGAGGTTGTTCAGTAGTGTCACAGAGGCCCATCTTCCCAGCAGAGAAAGGTCCTTAGCTGTGTAACCATGTACTTTGCTGAGGGCAGCCTTTAGTTAGCTGCAAATGAATGCAGATGGTTTACCCTTTCAGTCTGGATGGCAGATTTTATCCCTTTTTTCTCTATATGTAGATTCCCATCAGCCATTTCCCACTATGCTGGTGTCCCCAGTGGCAGTCATCACAGTTATATTATTGAAACTGCATGTGTATTTTTAGCTCTAATAGATATTTTGACCATTTTCAACAAATAATTGTTGCCCTGTCCACTTCTTGTCTATGTTTTTTTTCTCTCCTCAGTCTGTTTGGTTTCTTCTTTCCACTGCAGGACAGATGGGTCCCTATGGGACTCTCATAATTAATTCAACCTTGATGTCTGACCCATCATTTGCTTTTGTGTGGTCTTGGTGGCAGTACACTCTGAATCTTTCTGAGTATCTTTTATGAAAGCCTTCCAAAAAACCTGAAGCATTATGTGTTCATTGAATACTAACATTTGTTTGGTGCCCTTTTCAAAAAGAATGTACAATCTCTGTTTTTAAGGACTGTTGAAATGGTTCATTTTAGCCTTGCAAGTATCATTTAATGTGAATAAAAATGGAATATTTTGAACGGTGGGTAGATGGAAACTAATGTAGATGATTTTAGAAAAGCTGACTTACTGAATCTCAGAGGAGCAAATTCATCCCAGTAGTAAGTAGGTGTAACACTAATGAGTTAAGAATTATACCCATTAACATCACAATTGATTTTTTTCTGTTCTCTCTCCTTTTGTATGTCAGATTAAAATGGAATAAGAACCTCGTAAAGCTGACAATAATGTAAGCGCTAAGAGATGTTCAGCCAATTTCTGTTGAAAAGCTTTATTGATGTGCATTTTCAAGTTTTGTGCATATATTGTTTTAAGAATTTCATTCCTGCACCTTCATAGCTTCTAAAAAGTTGGTCCCACTTGTTTTTATCTGGTATAGAATATTAAGATACCAAGATTAAGATTACCAAGGTACTTCTTGGTATCAGATTTCTATGTGAATAGAGTACAAAATACAGTTCCCATGTTTTACATTCAAACTAAAACATGCAAAATTTGTGTTGTAGGCTGCAAGAGGGACCTCTATTTTCACATCAATCCATGAATAAAACTCATTGATTTAAAGTCCTCTTACATGCATACAAAGTAAAATAATCTATGAAAGTTCAAATAAAGATTATGTTGGTCAGGAAAACTAAGAGTATTAGCTGTCAGAGGTGAGAGAAAGATTAAATATACAACATATTACAATATATAAATATGTATTTGTCTATTATGTATATATTATTTATATATATACACATTATTTTTAATCTGTAGCCCATTTTTCTGCATAACAGCTTGATTTCTTATGTTCCCTTTTGCCTCTATAAATAAAGAACCTTGTGCTCTTTGATTTAATTTCCTATGTAAAATGTAAATTAGCATGACATCGGGCAGAAAATTTGTTTTCTTTAAATTTGACTGGTTTCTTTTAAGTTCTTTTGATTTCTAACACCCTTCATAAAGTGATTGTTCATACAGATTCTCTAACACTTTCCTCCATCTTCAGGATACAAAACTGAGTTGCAATGTCACCTTTTGACTGAAATGTCAGGTTTCCCCTGGCCTAGCTGAGCACCTCAGCTCTGTAGACCTTTTCGTGTCACTTGGTCCCCTCAGGCTGTGTCTGGACAAGTCAAAGCAGGGCTGCTTTCTGGTTTCTTTGTCAGGGAACACCACGTTCACACCGAAGTTCATCTCAGGTGGGTGCCACAGAGGGGAAGCCTGCACACAGAAATAGGTAGGAGTACTGTCATGTTTGAGTCATCCTCCAGCCCAGACAATTACGAGATCTGTGTGAGCCGTGGTGAAAGCCAGCACGTAAATTTAGACACAGCTGTAGGTTGTGAAAATTTGCCTTTTGAGAACTGACAGTTTTAGTTACAGGTTTTCTCTTGATTTTACTCTTGCCTACTTTCATTTGAATGAGCTCAAAATTATTTGGATTTATATGTTATGACCAATATTTCTATTCATCAAAACCAGATCCGAGTTGTTATCACGTCTTATTGTCTCAGGGTGCGTTAAACCAGAAATTTGTCAGCTGCCATATCCAAAAATATCTTTCCCACCCACCCCTCCTAATTATGAGTAACATCTGAATTTCCTAGACTGTGTTTTTAAAAATAACTTTCTGGAGCAATTTATAGCAAAAAAAAGGTTTCCAGCACAACCAACTCAAGCACACAACCTTTGCAAATAAGCCCATTTCCTGAGTCTTTCAGAGTCATATATACCAATTCTATATCTATACAGGGCATTTTTGAAGTGCTGCTTCCTAGATGCCAAAAATTAGGTTCCTTAGGTATCTAAGCTGATCTGATAACAAGACTTTCATCTATAGCCACAATCCACTGAAGGACTTCTGGCACTTCCCCTGCAAAATCCTGTTTGTATCCTGCCTGGTGCAAATGGACTGGGATCTGGCCTACTGTGTTTTGCATCTGCTGCCACTTCCCTGTGCTCTCAGCACATCAGCCCTTCCCTTCACCTCCAGATCACCTGAACCATGCTTGTGCTTTTAGATATGTTTTCTGGTCCTGGGTGCAATTCTGTCTGTTTTTCTACACTGAGTTTTGGGTTCTGCCTCAAAGCTTTTGTTCTTCTGTTACGGTTGCAGGGTTGCTTGTGTTACAAAACAATCACTAGTGATGATCTCTGAAGGAAAAAGTAAATAGATAGCACATCTCTTAGGGAGAACTTCTGCCTGTGCAACAAATGTGTTGGACTTGGCAGCGGTGCTCAGAAGCCTCACAGCACACAACCATGTTGGACAAACACCCGTAATAGTGCAGGTTTCCAAGCACTAGAAATTAGCATTCCCAATTGAGCATACCCACTGTCCCAGGGCTCTGAGTGGGGTCTAGAGCCTATCATCAGTAGTCCGTGCTCTCTAGAGAAGGTACTGAAGAGATCTTTTTTCTTTTCCAGTCATTGATCACCTTTGACAGCTTCTAAAGATTGTTTCAGCACTGGTGACTTCCTGAGATCTTTTTCCTTTTGGAAAGAAAGTATATTTCAGTCTCACTTACCTAGAGCTAATGCATGAATGTATATTAAGAAGCTATATGTCAACAGATACACTGTCTAGAAGTTAATTAAACATAAAATCCTAGAGGATTTCATTATTTCTCACACCAGCATTCTTCATCTTTTTTCTTAGTGTCCTGGTTAGTGCATGTTGCACATCTTAATTAGCTTCCTTCTTGGGGAATTGGTTCCCTTCTTGGGGAGCTTTCCTAATGCCTTAAAACTCTGAGTGGGGATCTTAAATCCAAATATAGACACAGACGGTCAGTAGGAGGGTTTTGGGAGATGCCCCTGGCAAACTGGCTGCCTTCTCTGCCCCTTTGCTGGTGGCCACAGCCCCATGAGCAAAGAGCAAAATGTTTCCATGTGTCTGCCACAGCACTGATGCTGGGAGTGATGAAGAAAAGTGGGTCCTATATTAAAATCCCAGAATGTGAAAGGACCTGGTAGAGG
>VYZP01045167.1:7289-19406 GCA_013400635.1 Hypocryptadius cinnamomeus
GTTCCGTAATCCAAGAGGCTTTGGGCTGCCAAATGTAAACACTCCGCCATGATTTCTTTGTTTAGATAATTGAACCTGCCTCCCTCTCCCTCGCCGACTCTCGCTCGCTTTTATTTATTTATTTCCCCCCCTCCCGTCATCATCATCATCATCATGATGGCACTTGGGGGATAAGAGCATTTGCAGAGTAAAAACATTTCGGGGAAAGGGTATTTGGGTCAAGGGTATTTGGCAGCCGGCACGTTTGGGGGTGCGAGTGTTTTGGGGAGAGGGGTTCTGCGCTGCTGCCAGCTCCCAACCGCCTCCGCCGGTGCCCACGCTCGCTCTGCGCTGCGGCTCTCGGACACCGGCAGAAGGAGCCTCATCAAGCCGCCCCCGCCACCGTCCGTGCGTCTGCCCCCGCTGCCCATTTCGGGGNTTATTTACTAGCTGCATTTATCAATTGCTGGTTTTACAAATATACATATATATACATATATGTGTATATATATATATCTTTAAATATATCCCTATGGGGGGGCGGTGGGAGACATGAAGGACAGGAAGTTTTTCCCGCAGGCTTGGGGGCTGCGGTTGTTCCTCTTCCCTTGGCTGCTGGGGTCGGTGGGGCCGGGGGCAGCGGCCGCATCACCTCCCGCAGCGCCCGGCGCTCCCAGAGAAAAGGCTGCGCTTCCAAAGGCATCGCCCGCTTCAGCGGGAAGGATGCTGTGTGCAGGGGGGAGACGGGTGGAAACTTCCAGCCTTAAGTTTTTTGCATTTTCTCAAAATTCAAGCTCGACAGGAAAGCGTCCATACTATTATTATCTATTCTTATTATTGTGCGGGAATTCCCTGTCGGGAAATAGGGGTTTATTATAGGGACTGTACAGGAAGTGTGATCATGACAAGTTCCACCTGCAGCCCTCCTTTGGCAGCAAGTTTCTCTATTTGGAAATACCAATGTATTTCCTGTCAGTGCGACTTGGAGAGAGACCTCAATGCACTTCATCAATGTCCATAAACCCCTTTCCATAGACCTGATCCTATCAGATCTCAACTTCCCAAGGCTCTGGTGAAGTGCCTAGGGATGCAGGAGGCTGACTTGCAGTGCACCAAGCCTGCCAGCTACCCAGGAAGGATGCCCCACAATTCCCATGGGGTATTTGAGGAATTTTAGGCACCACATCTCTCAGGAATTGTGCCAAAGACTCCAGAAATTCTCCATGGCTTGTATTTTATTTCTTTTTGTATTAAGAAAGAGCACCACCTCCTGATGTCTCCCTACTCAATCATTTCTAGGAGGTCCTCAAATGCTACAGAATATACAGCATTACCTTTGCTGTTCATGTGTTGAAAGAGCAATACAGCAGAGACAATATAAAGAGTTGTTATATAGGAAAACAAGACAATTTACTCACCCTGTTACACAATAAAGAGAAAATGCTCTGTGACAGCTACCAATCATCAGATGGATTCCAAATTCTTTTGGCCCTGAGCCTCTTGCTACAATACTGGCCACCATTCCCACAACCAACTGCCTCGGCTTTGGAAATACACTGATAATTTGTGCCTTATTGTACCTTAAATATTGTGTCTGCCATGGGCAGAGGTCCTCTCTCTGCAAAGGGATCACCAGTTTGGACTCCCAAACCTTCTCTAAGTCTCACTAATCCCTCATAAAGCCCTTGTTAATTGTTGGGATAAGGAGGTCTGCATGTTCAGCGAGCACAGGAAAAAAAAAAGTATACATATGTGTTACACTGACACTCTATAGGAATACAGGGTTGCATTACAAGTTACATTTTAGAACTGCACAGGTATTTGTAAACTATTTTACAGTGAAATACTGGGAATTTGATTGGGTCATGGCCAGAGTGAAGCATTTGCCATGCAGGCCTTGGAGTTGCTCTCAATAGTTTGGCAGCCCTCAGGTCATCCCTCACAATCTGACCTCACTCCTGTGTTTCAAATACCAAAACAAACACCATCACTTGGTTTTCCACAGAGACCCTAGTTCTGCTGTCCTACTTTGTTCGAGTTCTTTTATGCAGAAGTTCAAGAATATTTCCCAGTTTCTGCTTTCTCTGCTTCCCTTTTTAAGGTTACGCTATTTGCTTACAATGCTATTTTTATTTCCGTGCTAGGATTTCATTGCAATCTCCCCTTTGTGGATTTTTTACTTGTGGCCATTTAAATTCATTTCAGGCTAGAACTTGGCATAAAAGTTCGCAGCTTCTCAGCCAGATTTGAATTACTATATTTAATCTATACTCAGCTCTTAGGCTCTTTTTTTTTTTTTTTTTTTAAATGAGAGTGAAGATAGAAATAATTTTGTTGTGGTTCCAAATGGTGCCATCATTCTGTACTGCTTTCAGATCTTGTCTTCATTCCACTAACTTTTCAAAAGGACATGCCAGAGCATTGAAGATGTGACTTTAGAAACATGTTTCTTTACAATCCTTTAAAAACTGTTTATTTCAGCATAAAACTTTGTGAAAATTAAGCATTGTGGGTGCACAAGGGTATTTTTATTGCACTCTTAGATATGGCTTGCTGAACAGCAAAGACAGTTTTCATGTGGGCTTAAAAGAGGGCAGAAGTCTTTGTTATGCTTTGAAAAAGAGATTTGCACAATTGTGTTTGTGTTATTAATTTTTGGGAATATTTAGGCAGTGCTGTGTTGGCTCTGCAGATATGAAGAAGAGGTAATGACATGTAGATTTTTATTAAACGAGATTACATTGGCTAGCTTAAATTTCCTTTCTCTATTTATCCATTTAAAAAACAAATGCAGTACTTAATCCGAGATGAATTCCACTGTGTAAGTCCAGCTGAGTAGTTGCTTGAGAAATATTTCTACCAAGTCAAACTTTTGTTTGCTCCAGGGTTGTTTATTATTATTGTTAGCATTATTATTATTACTATTATTATTATTAAACTTTTTTATTACGGTGACCAGAAAATGGCAGAGCCACTGGTAGTATTAAATAAATGTAATTAAGATAGTGGTTTTTATCACAGCACATGCATAGGTGATAGAGGGATCCTGTGATGGATCCTGCAGTCTTTCACTAACTGCTGGTTAGAGACAATTGCACCAGTCAGACTGGGCAGAGTTTTCCAATCTCTTGCTTCCAGCTGTGGGAAGTTATGGAAAATCACACCAGACCTGCATGGTAGTATTTCCTCTGACTTTACAGAGCTGCTAATGATTGATTTTATAATTAGCTCTTGTATCACATCCCGATGTGATGAGCAGGAGCAGAGAGGACCCTGTGGTGCTGGTGACAAATGGGATAAGTGGCAGTGCCTGTCTTGAGAGCGAGCAGGTCCAAATCCAGCAGATCCATGGCCGAGTCCCTCCTGACTGCCCTGCTCACCTGTGCAGGGAGCAGGCTGCTTTTTCCACACTTTGGAAGAGGCTGCCAGAGGGGCACTAATTACTGGCCTGGGTGGGGATGGAAGTAGAAGTATCATAGGAGAAAGTATGCAAAGAGCTGCAGTAATGTGATCCATACTCAAGTATCTTTATGATGTCTATGATGGAGTGTCTTGTGCTGGAAATGGGCACTGTAAAAGGCTCTTTTGCAGACAAAGTTTGAAAGAATGGCACGGATTTTTAAAACTATGGAAAAAAGCTCAAATAAAGGGAATATGCACATTTTCCTCCATTGTTCTCGTTTGGGGCATAAGTCTTTATGGTAAAGTAACTAGATTCTTTGCAAAGCCGTTTTCTGTATTAGTTTACCTTCCCTGAGATTGCATTTGAAATACGTGTGTAAAAAAGCAGTGATGTGTAGACTGGAAGTGTTTTAATCAATGCAATATGACAATGTATCCCCTGGTCATAAAATGGTTGCAATGTGAGAGTTCTGTAATAAGCTGCACTGTTGTACAAGGGAGTAGAGGAAGGATCTTAAAAACAGCAGTAAAAGTCTTGCCTAAAAAGACAATATCCAGATTCTAAAGTAAAGTGGAGATTAAATCTGTCAGCCTAAGACCCTGCATCTACTGGACCAAAAACAAAGGATTCGGGTGTTGAGTTTCTCTTTTGCAAGCGGATCTTTCCACTGTAAATATGGGTAAAAGCAATTACGGAAGAAAATATGAAAAATAAAGTTTTCTTTGAGTGCTTTGCATGGAGTTAACAAATTGCTATTGCACAATAGTAACACTGCATTAATTATGTCACTATTTTTCCTTCGTGATAGATTATTGTTAGTAATTCATCACTGTAACATATTAATAGTGGTATTAGTTTTTAAACAGAACAATCATATTAGTAGCATACTTGTCATATTAGTGAAAATTAACAAAATGATGAAAAATTGCTACCAAGGCTTTGGGGCTCTAACACTGCAAGGAAATCACCTTTTTTCCCAATCCAGCAGTTTTTCAATGAGCATATATTTTCTTGCAAAGATAAAGAGACTGTTTTACAGTGTTCTCTGTCCAAGCCCCAGGAGCCATTTAAAAATATTTATGCCATCCTTTTAATGCCAAATGTGTGTATTCTTTTATGAGTCTAATACTGTTACATTCTGCCTTTTAAAAGCCTATGTGCTGCCATTCACAACCCCTGGCATGAGGTTTGAAGCCATTACCTCCCTTTTTTTTGGGGATTAGGAGTCTGTACTGTCTGGTGAACTCCTGGAGCACAGTCCAACTGCCTTTCTAAAGGATTAAGGAACATTGCTTGCAGGATCACTTATGGTGAACTTGTCCATGTGCTTCCCTTATAGGGTCATTTTTGAGGGGGTTTCTGTTTGTTTGGAAGGGAATTAGCTTCAGTCCCTCTGAGCATCCTCCTTTCCACTTATTCATCCTGACCTTTTGCCTTTACAGCATCTTTATCTCTGCCATGGGATCTCTGGCTAATATACAAAGATGATGCATAGGTTTCTCTCTAAGAGTAACAACTTGAATTAGGCAATGGGGTTAGGGAGTGGATTTCCTGCTCCTTCCCTCATGAACCTCAGAATCAAAAAAAGAGAAAACATTGACAGAACCCTGAGAATCCTGTTTGGAACTGGAATTGCTGGTTTTGCCTACTGCTTTGTGAAACCAAGAGGTAAATCTTCAACCTTTTGGGTGTTTAGAAGCCAGCAAAATACAACATTTTCCCCATTTATGCATCTACTTTGGGTTAGCTGTTTTATACTAAGCAGTTTCTTTGGCTTAAATCTGCTAATTTAGTGGAAGATATGAATAGATTTCATTTGATTAACAACAGAATGTCACACTGGGAAAATAAGTATTTATGAGCAAGCAACAGGCCACAACACAAAAGGTGGCCACAATAGGCCACCTTTTACTCAATAATCACTTGAGCCCAGTCGATCAAATGCAGATGAAATGATACATTTCTTGAGTTTTCAGAATGACCACAAAGGTGGTTTTATATTCTTGTCTGTGTGCAAGATTGTTTTCTTTGACCACGTGATTAATCAGTAAGTATTTCGGAGATTCAGAAGAACAGTCAGAACCAGAATTCCCAATATCTGTCCAACAATCCTCAGTCTGTTTTTTGCTAAAGTGTCTGTAGACAAAATCTATACTGCCACAAGCTGGAACTATCCTAGAGGAGTCTGACCACTGAACGAGCCTGCACCAACCACAGATGTGACCCACACATACAACAGGGTTAATAGCAATGTCCTCATTGCAAAGATTAATTAATGCTTATAAACAGCTTTTATTCTCAAAACTGCTGTTGGATTAGCCAGGCCACAGCACCTGTGTGAACAAAAGTGTGTGCAGCTGTTACACCTGGGCTGTGCTTGGCTGAAAAAAGTTCTTCAGGAAACATCCACAGTGACGCTGGGACCAGCTTTACAGTGACCCCAAGTCCTTACCCAGTGACCATCTGCCCTGAAAGCCTCCCAGCTTCTCCCATGGCAGCAAGTCTGTGTAGGGTTGGAAGTGCTGCTGAGCTCCCAGCTCTCAGCTGGGACTGGCCCCTGTCCCCACCTCTCCCACCTTTCCCACTGCTGTGTGTAGAACTCACGTAGGCACAGCACAGCTCACACAGGGGCCACAGTGTCAGCCTGTGCCAGCCCCAGTACCCCCTGCTCTGCAGTTCCCTTTGTTGGAAACTCAGCTTTTCTCTGTGTTTTTCCTAGCAGCAGACAAGCTATGGGGAGAAGCAAGTGGCATAGGTGACCTCCCCTTGGTCTGTGAGTAACAACAGAGAAGTGAAGTTGGTATTTTAGTGTCCCTCTTCTGAAGTGTAATTTCCCAAGTATTTCTGAGCTCTTAAGGTGTTGTGCAGATGATGGCTGCAGGCAGCTGTACACTTCCAAATGAAAATCTCCCCAGTGATGTTTACAAAGTTATGCATGTTTTGTGGCACTGATTTTAATACAAAACATTAGATTGACATCCAATCTACACATAACATGCATTTGACTGACACGGGCATTTTTTATACATTGATGTGACATATGCCAAGCATAACAACAGCTCTGACTGACAACACAGCAAAAAACGACTTGTGTTATCCATGCTCAAGTCAGAATGTTTCCATCCTTCCCTATTTAGTGGTAGTAATTGTGCTACACATAAGAGAAGATATTTTTGGAGTAATGCAGCATTGGAAATTGGCCCAAGTGGCACGTAAGTCCATGGCAGAAAGAGCAAGAGGTCTTTTTAGTCTCTAAGCATTTAGAAAAGATAACATAACTAGGGCTCCAGTGAATTGGAGTTGTCAAAATTCACACCTAAGAGAAAGGGGGTGTTGGGCCTGTTGCCAGGAAACAGCATCTGGTATCACATTTCTAACAGGATGCATGCATATGAATACAAGTGGGAGCTGCAGCATGATAAATCTATCCCAGAAACTGCACCTCCTCACGTCTGCGTTGTGGCACCCGCCCATACAGACTTCCTTGCCCTCATTCCCTAACAATATTTTACTCAGCAGCCAGAGTTACTCACGCAGGTCATCTGCAGGGCCAGTTACTGGTTCACCTTCTGTGTGGCTAGTGCCACACACTGTGTGCTGGGCCTGAAAGCAAGCCTGGCTGCTCTTTGTGTGTGTATTGTACTGTATTATGTTAATTATATTATATTTTCTTGCACAATATCTAGTTTGCTCCCTGGCTCAGTTCTGAAGCCACACTAGGACATGATTTGTGTGGACAGGACTGCATTAAGCTTGCCTCCCACCATTCTGCAGTCCTCCAGCACCATCCCACCTTTAATATTCTCTGTGCCTGGATGCCACTCTCCATGGTACAGCAACAAACTCTCACAGTGTTACAGTTCCTGAGAGCACAGACACATTCACACAGGAATAATTCTGTTGTGTGGACATGGGGACAAGACACAGAGCTCAGAGGAGATCCAAGGTCAGTGTGATCTTGGCCAGCTGATCCACCCTGCCCTGAGGGCAGGAGATGTATCTGGGCCTTGCTTTATTCCAGGAAGAGAGATACAGACCTAGGAGATGGAAGAGAACAGAAGGGGGTAATACTGGAAGTATTACCTATGATCAAGGCACTGAAATAGGTTGTTAGTGGAGGTTAGAAATATTCACTCCAAGGACATCAAAGGACTCTGGGAATATCTGATGTCCTGACAAAGTTCCCAGGACAGCATCATGATGTGATACTGGAATTGTAATAATCAATATTGAATGGACACTATGTTACTTAGTTTTCATAAGTTTACAGCCTCACAAATATTTTGTAGTTCATCAAATTATGGAACAGACTAATTCAAAAAGTAAAACCTGAATAAAAAACAAGGTCTTATTATGGGCACTCAGTCTATATAATCTCAGCAGAGTTTTCACAGACCTCTTTTTTTAAATAGCTTTTCTGTTCAGTCTCAGAATGGGCCATAATGCAGGAAATTAAGATTTCTTCATTATTTCTTCTTTTTTTCATTAATTCCCAGCAGTATTTGTCTTTGTTCTAAAGTTTAGGTGATTTCATACTTCTTAGAGATGGAAATTTGTTAAAACTTAAACTACCTGACAACACTGAAATTGAGGCAGACAAGGAGATACCGGAAGTGGCAATGTAAAGGCCCTTTCCTGAAAAAGTAAGAATTTCTTGTCTAAAAGACAGTGTCCCCCTTGCTTTCCCAGTTAGGAGAATGGCTGCTGAATGGTAAAATCTGGTCATGTTGAGTTTTAGTTTCCCAGGTAACAGAGAGGAAAAGTTGGATAATGGAGATACACAATAAGTTAATATTCTCACAAATTGTTTCTCCCCTTGTATTTAAAATGCCTTTCATTTCAGATGGTCTTTGGCGCTATGACTGTTCTGTGGCAAAATAGCTAATTCCTTTTGTAACATGTCATTGCTGTGTCTCTGTAGGACTGTTATATTTATCTTTAAGCAAGGCCTTGGCAGACCCATTTGTTTTATTTATGGTTTTATTGCTAATTTTAATCACATTAACCTTGTATATATGTAATCTCTTAAACAGTGTTTTGTAATAAAAGCATTTGGGTGCTCTTGGGCAGCAGGTTTTACAGGCACATTTTCTGAAGAGACAATTCATCATATATTATTATTATTCCCATCACACCTGAAATCAGGCTATCTGGGGTTTTTTTTAATGGTTTATTTACATGACTGTTACCAGAAAAGTTCTTTTCAAACAAAAGGATTTTTGAGTGGAGAATCATTGATTTGTGTTAGAATCTGTCCCTAGCTGAACAGCACGGTATTGCTTGGTACTGCTGGTCACTTGGTTTAGGATTCAGTCCTATAAGGACTGATTTATTTGAATGCTATTTTTGGGTTGTTCAATACCTTCTAGAATCAGCTGTCTTACTGGAAGATTCCTAACACTGATTTGAGAATGCACTTAATATAATAACCTGAAAAGAAATTTTAGTGTAGAATTTACCTCTTCAGTGCCATTCACAAAGCTGTTGTCACATGCCAGTTAATTGAAACTGCTAAATATTCTCTTTATTCTTCATATTTACTCACAAGAAACTTCTGCAGATAAGATATCAAAGATCACGTATCGGCTGAAGAAATCTGCTAAGCTTTCAATTGCAACTGTGCAAAATAACAGGTGTATTGCAATTAGAAAAAAAAGTCCAGTGTTCAGTTTTCATAATGCATTTAATAAAATATTTTGAAGTAATTAATAATTGATAGGTTTTTAATATAGCACTTTCTTGGCAATTGTCAGCCACAATCTGTATCACTTACTAGGAAAAAGTAGGGCAACTAATTTTCAGTGCACATGAAAATTGTAAATTAGAACAGAGAGCATATCCAGAAGTTCTGTGTTATTATGGTGAGTAAATAAATTTCCTTGTAGGCATGTTAAATGAAAACAATAGTGGAATGGAGTTCATGTATCTTATTCTACATAGGTGTTTTTATAGCCTGTTGTGATTTTTTAAAATTGTGCCTACAACGATATTAGTTATCAAGAGCCTTTTAATTAATTACAGTAAATTAATCATGAACGTTTTCTTCTTTAAATCAGCTTTACATGCCTGTTGCTTTAAATTTTCTGAAGTACAAGTTCTGGATGGACAAGCCATATTACCAGATTTTTTTTTTTTCCCATGTTTTCCCTCTGTTTTGTGTAATTTTGGCTGGTTTTGTCTGCCAGAGGGTAGAGAAGGGCTTTAAATTTCAGGGATAGAGATGCTAAGAAGCAGGAATATCCCAAAGTGGGTAAGGCGGTGTGCTACATTCCAGTCTGCCTCAGCTCTCATATCAGCACAACTGAAAGTATGTGGGCCTGCTAAGATTTTCTATCAATGTGGTGCTTGTGAAAATGAGAGATTAACAAAAACATGGCATAGTGACCCCTCAAATCAACATCATGTTTGAGGAAGTTTCATTGTGCCCTGTGTGGCTTCTCTAAAAATGTAAATTAGCTAGAGATGTGTGAAAATGCAGCAAAACAGAAAAACATTCTGGGGAGTGGGTTGCAAGAGGCTGCAAATAAAAGCAAGCTTTATCATTGCAATTACCTTGATTTCTTTCGGAAGAGCAGTACATGTGCAAGAAAAATCAGTTCTCCAAAGAAACTTCTTATTCTTTGTAAACAAAAATTGCCTTTGTATAATGCTCCACTTGAATTGTCAGTACAAGTTTGGAATTGAGAACTTAAGTTTCTGGTTTACTTGCAGAAACTTCTTTTTTTTTTTAAATTTGTCCAGTCCTTTAGTTGAGGTCACTCTTAAAACTTGAATGTGACCTTATTTATGAAGAAAAATTTTATGAAATGTGCATGTAAAGAGAAATTTTTTGACTCTCTGTTGGACAAGAGAAATACAAGAGCTAAAGACTTAGAATCTCTTGCTGACCTCCAGGCTGTGGTGCCTTGATCTACCACCAGGGAGGGGCCATGTATTAACCAGTGCAAAATACAAGCTGGGAAGGGACAGTCTGCACCTTTGGCTTTTGCAGTCTGAAATGCAGAGTATTATTTAAAGTCTCACACACAGCTCTCAGCAAACTTCTGTCTCTTTGCATAAGGTGCTATTAGATAGTTATGACTGCACCAAAAATTGCACATCATGTGGAAATTTGCTGTGGTTGTGATGTGTGTCCAAATGGGGACTCATTAGGCAATCAGAGTTAATTTCATGTATAACTCCAGGTAGGGTTTAGCTTTTATGTTTGGAAATTCTAGTTACTCTAACCCCTGTGTCCTATCAGATACTTAATCAAAAGTAGTCAGATTTCCAGCCACAGACTACACGTAGCACACCAGAAACACTGTCTTATGGTTGATTCTGACAAATAAGTTCAGTCATTTGGCAAAAAGCATTTGGGAGGGTGGAAAACTTTCTGGATGGCAAATTATTTAGGTTAGTCAGCACTACAGAGCACTGCAGAGACGTTCAATGCAACCTAATAAGCTGCACAATGGCAGCCAAATTCAGCAATGGCAGCCAAATTCAGCATTGACAAATATGAAAATACACATATTGGAAGGAACAGATTGAATTGCTCATGCACATTGCTGGCTTTTAAATTAACTGTAACAACTTGGGAAAAGGACCTGAGGGTCACTGCGGGCAGCTCAATTAAACATCTGATCAATGAGCAGTGGAGGTTAAAAAAGCAAACAAGATGTGAGAATGTAGGAAGAATGGGATGGAAAACAATGACAATGTTGTAATTCTGCAATTATACACATTGTTGGCACACTCTCCCCAAATACAATATTCATGTCTGGTCATGCCATCTTAAAATATGTAGAGGAAATAGAAGAAGCCCTAAGTTAGGCAACAGAAGGGAACCGAGACAAGGAGAAACCTCCATACTAAGAGAGATTTAAAAGATGAGAAGTGTTCAGTTGGAAGAGGAAATTAATAAGTGGGGACATGATAGAGAGATATAAAATAATTAATGGTATGGAGAAGGTCAATTGAATGCTCCTATTTACTCTTCCCCGTAATGTAAGAACAAAGTGACATCCATTAAATTGAAAAGAAACAAATTTAAAACTGATAAAAAGAAATACTTTTTTTTTTGCACAATGCATAATTAGCCTGTTGAACTCACTGCAACAAGCTATCATTATGCCCAAGAGCTTAGTAGGATTCAAAAAGGATTATACACTTATTTGGATAATGAGAGCACCCAGGGATACCTTAGATAGGATAAAAATCGTTGGGGGTGGAGATGTATGAACCCTCATGCTTCAGGGCATAAACCAATCATTAGCTGTCTGGGATTAGGAAGAAACTTCCCCTATGAGCAAATTATTCAATAATTGTCCATTATGGGTTTTCTTGCAAATTCCACTGAAGCATCTGGTCCTGGCCACTCACTGTAGAGACAGAGCACTGGACCGCTGATATGATCCAGCGTGGAATTTCCATTTCCCAAATTGCCATGTGCATTTGCCATGAGGCTGGTAAAGCCATCTCTGCTCCAAAAGGGATGGTTCCCTCTGTTCTGTGACCTCCCTGCTGCCTGGCAATTACTGTGCAGTTACTTATGTATTTATTTGTGACACAGACAGGCCAGGATCAAGTTCCATCTCTGGGAGAGGACAGCTTTTCCATTTGAAATGCATCACGCCCGGCTTGCGCGGAGCTGTCTGACGCCAACATGTGAGAGCGTTTTATCCTTCAAAGTTCTGGAAAGCCTTTTGTGAGACTCACTGATACTCAAAAGAGCATGTGATTCTACTGAAGTG
>VYZP01045169.1:0-14461 GCA_013400635.1 Hypocryptadius cinnamomeus
CAGCCGCCATGGGCACCCGGCCCGGCCCGGGACAGCGGGGGGCGGCGGGCCCTCAGTGTGGGACTTTGTTCGGAGCGGCGGAACGCGCGTGTGGTACTGCCGAGACAAAAATAGATGTTAATTAGGTTATCCGCCGTCTTTTCCGACAGCAGGCAGGCTGTGGGGCTGCTTAGGCGATTCACAGACTAACAGCTACAGTAGCAGCGCTTACCCAGAGCTCCGGACAATGGAAACCGCCGGCAGCTGAGGGAGACCTGAATTTCTCTCTCCTCAGTGCTGCAGACGTTCCCCCCATAGGGGCAGCAATGCCCCAGGACAGGCATGGGAGAGCATTTTGCTCATCCTCAGTAACCCAGAAGTGGTGGAATGACGTTGCTGTCCCACTTTTGGGTTAACACTGCAATACCGTTTAAGAAATAGCACAAGTTTCTTCTGTTAACACCTACAAAAATACCTGTTTTGAGAGTATGCTTATAATAAGCACACAAAATGACGGCTTAAAGACCTCTAAGAAAAAAAAAACAACCAAAAAAAAAAAAAACCAAACAAAACCAAACAACCCCCAAAATTTAGTAACGAAACATTACTTCGGCATTTTTCCACTTGGATTTCTAACCCTCCAAGTCCTTTACAATCACATACCATATCTTAGCTTGCCTTTTCATGACAAAGTTTCAGCTGATACAAGTTTGCAAACAGTTTTCCAAATAGTCCACAGCTATTTAAGATTTGTCTAAGGGCATGATGATTTCAGTTGTTCACTCCCCACTCTGCAATAGCTCCACCCCCCCACAAGAAAACTTCAACGCACTGGTCCATTTATTTAATTCTTTAGTAATTGAAATTGAACAAGTAAATCAGTTGCAAGGAAAAATATTCAAATATAAATTTGCTGAAGTACATTCTCCTCACAGAGGACTAACCACGTGCCACAGACCTGTGTGCAAAAGAGAGCCTATGAACAATTTTTGGAGCATGGAAGCATACCCTAGGGCGGTGGACTAGTTTCAGAAGTTTCAACCCAAAAAGATAATAACCATGAAATTAAGCTCTCGAAAACAGAAGCACTAATTACAGTTGTCCTGTCATAGTTGCACATTGCTAACTCAAAGCCATTACAAAAGCTCTACTAGGCTTGTCTGATCCATATTACTAATCATAGCAGGTAGAAGCCAACATAGCTCTACTGAAGTCACTGGAATCTGTGAGAACCAATAAATCCTTCTATGTGGCTCCAAAAAAGCTACTGCATGTACTTGTCACAAAAGCATAAAAGAATAATGGCAGGATTGTTTAAATAAAGACACACAAATACAGGAATAATAGAAGAATACAAAAAGTGTGAATGTCACAGAACATCAGTTCAACTGTACAAGCATTTCCACCCAACTCTGATTTTTAAAAAGTCTACCATTCAGTACATACTTGAAAAGTTATAGCAGAACAATAGATTTATAAAGAGAGTTGTACCAGGTTTAAAGTAGAAAATACAAGTTATATCTTCCAGCTTGTATTAGTCTTAGCAAATTTCACACAGCCTTTGGTTTCAAACCAATACAATGCAATAAACATTACAGTGCTTACTTTAGTATTCATTAGGAGAGGACACTGTACAATTGAGGGAGAAAACATGAAAACTGGGAGTACCAAAGTACTGTATTATAGAAAGTAAAGGCTGAAGCAAAAATACTCTTGAGTATATCCTGTACATCATGTAAATACACATTCAAAATAGTAAACAGGCCTTCCAAGCCTCTCAAACAGTTGCAGTACAGCGTACATATTTATAGCATAGATAACATCATTCTTAGGGAATGTGTAGCCCATTATTTCTGTGCTTAATCATTTGTGTTTCAGACAATACATTCATATATAAGCAGTTCATCTTGTGTATTATTTGGAGCTTGCTGGTTGCCATAGACAAATCAATTAATGCTGAGCCTTGCTTTTAACTCAGATACTGCCACTATATAAGCAATGCTCAACTGTTGAAGAACCATCTTTCTAGCTACAAGCTGAAAACTTTCACAATTATGTATAGCAAATCAAGCAGGAATTCTTTGCAGAAGTTTTCCAGTTATTTTTTCATTAACTGGCTAGAGCAAGTAGTTACCTTCTATTTTAAAAAGAAGGCATGAAAATTATCAGTAAGCACACACACAAAGAATTACTACTTATATCTATAACATTCAGTCTCTATTTTTTTAGTTTTGAATACTAAGACTTGGAAAAGAGACCAAGGTTTTTGAATACTGTATGGAGCAACTTACACGCTCATTTACAATAGAAAGTAAAATTAAGAATTTTTTCTGCTATTTATCAAAGTGGCTTTTAATAACATTGTGATATATGCAAAACCATGTTATATAATATACTTGTTATAACATATAAATGTTATATAATAATGTAGAAGCACAAATTAGACTTTAATCCAAGAAATGAAGGTTAAGATGTTTGTAAGGAAGATCTCAGTGCTTCATACTAAGGATTCCTTCTGGCACTAAATCTTCCTCATATCTGGGTAAATCATGATTGACTTTCTTTCTTCAAAGCTTCTAGTCTTTGTAGTAATGCGTTTCCAAACACCTCTCGATATGCAGGGCTGAGAGAGTCCAACAAGGAGTAGACAGTTTCATGATATGGAGTTTGCAGTCTATCATCAGTCTGATCAAAATCATAAGCTACTACCTGCAACAAAGAATTGTGTGGTTAAATTTCTGTGGTGATGATCACCTCGGTACATGTAGCACAACATTTAACTTTGCCAGTCAGGGTAGTACAGAATAATGTTTTGTAAGAACAAAAAATACTGAATTTAAATCGCAGTCTCTGCTTTCTGCTATGGAGCTCACTGGTTATACAGTATTTAAGACAATTTCAAATACCTTTTGTCCAAAACCCAGAATGTTAGTAAAATACATTATTTGAAAAGAAGTCTCACATCTACATGTCTGTACAAAAATTACAAATGGTGCAAAAAAAATAATTGTATAGATATTGTATTACTGACTTCTTTGGGTACCTGAGAAACCCAAAGATTGACATACCTGTAACAAATTACTGGTTCTATCATTTTGTGTCTTAAATAAATTCCTAGGTTTTTTTTAGCTTCCCTTCTTGTTTTGTTGGAAGTAACTAGCTAAAGTTCCCTCTTCTAGAAGAAAACATGTAGATCAGACTTTCATAAAAGTACAAGAGGAATATGTGTGGTTGTCAGTGAAGTATTTTTCTAGGCATCTTTTGAATATGGTCATTGTGCAAAACAAAGAAGTTTAAGAAATTACAAACAAATTAGTTTACCCGGAGTCCTGCTTCAGTGAGCTCCAGACAGTATCTGTTCCTTTCCCTGGTTTCCACATTGATATATGCCACATCCTCTGCACACGGAAGGGTTTTTGACACAAACATGTTGCTGACAGCAAACAAAACATCATTTACAACAGCTTCGGCTTCTAGTCTCATGTCTTTCACGTCTGTTCCTTCAAAGTCTCTATAATCAGAATCCTCTTCAAACCCTGTATTATTGGGCAACTCCATAGGATTGCAATCAGTCTCCATTCTGCATATAAAAACATTTATTTTAGATTTATTATACCACTGCACCCAATATATAACACCATAAAACACAAGTTATATTTTAAACACATGTATTTAACATTGTCCAAAAAAAAGGAAACTATGGGACCCAGTGACTTCCATAACTCATGAAATGACAGTCTAGAGAATTCAAACACAAGATATTCAGAACAAGTGCTGAAGAAGATTACATGAACCTTTAGAAGTGGTACCAGTATCACTGAGGCTAGTTTTTCTCAGGCAAGTTAACTTGCATTCTGTGGTACAGGACTCTGTTAAGATTCAGCAGTCATTAATTCTGCCCTTTGCTGATCCAGAATGTAGGAGGAAGACAAGTCATGCCCGGAAAAAGCGAAATCAATAGCTGCAGAAAACAAAAACCTACTGTTGGTGCATTTAAGGAAGACTTAGAAAAGTCTGTGAACTAAATGGGTTATCAGAGACCTTAAGAATTAAAGGCAGCTGTTTGTTACAGCCACTAAAGAATAAAGCCCCTGTTCAGCTTTGACGCACAACCGCCGACACATTTCAGAGACACAGGCTGCTGGTCTTTGCGAGCAACTGGTACCAAAACAGACAGTTCCAGCGGGGTTATCCCCGCGGCTCCGGCCCCTCGGGTACCAGTGTGGCCAGGAGGCCTCAGCTGACACCTGTGGAACCTGCCTGGGGCAGCAGGGAAAGCCCCTGGCCCGGGACGCTGCCCCGAGAGCTCCGGTAGAGAGCACTGCCGCCGGGAGGAAATGGGGGCTGCCAATCACCGATCCGCAACATGCGGGACATTCACTCCACGCGATCCGCCGCTTCCTGCCAAATCACACCGTCGACATACAAACAAATTCAAAAGCCGCTGAAGGCAACAGGGGAGCTGGATACCGAGCTGCGCAGCCTCTCGCTCCCACGGACCGCACCCCCGCCGCGCCCCGGAGCGCACCCACCAGCGCAGACGGGCGGCCGAGGCNCGCCGGCGGCGCAGAGCTGACGGGGAGGGGCTGCCCTCCCGCCGGACCCCGGCCCCTTCCCCGCGCAGCGCGGCTGCGGCGGTCCCTCCGCGCCCGAGAAGATGGCGGCGGTGTCCGAGTGAGGATGGAGCTGCCTGTCAGCGCCTCTTCGCCCTAGGGCGGGCAGTGCCGCCCCGCCGGGGCGTGAGGAGCGGCGGCGGGGGCGCCCGGCAGCGGGGAGCCCCCGCCGTAGCCCGCGCCGAGGGGCGAGGCTTGGCCTGGCGGCCCCCACTCAACTCCTCCGCTCTCTGTCCGGCCCCGTCACGCCGCCCGGCCTCACGGCCCCCGGCGTGCAGCCGCCATGCCGTGGCCTTTCTCGGAGTCCATCAAGAAGAGAGCATGCAGGTACCTGCTGCAGAGGTACCTCGGCCACTTCTTGCAGGAGAAGCTCAGCCTGGAACAGCTCAGCCTGGATCTCTACCAGGGCACCGGCTCCTTGACGCAGGTCCCTCTGGATAAGTGGGTAAGAGATGCTGGCGCTTCACCCCCTCGGCTCCTGCGGCGTCTGAGGGACCAGCTGATTCTCTGCCCCCGGCTGCCACCCACTTTATTTTCAATACCTAACCTCTTCTGTGCAAAAAGTTCTAGCCATAATTAGCGTTTAATCCAGGGAACTGTTGTCTGATATGCTAGCACTAAAGAAAAAAAAACAAACCTCGGCATTTGTTACAGATACATTTTTCTAGCCACACTTTGATTGTGTAATTTTTAATTATGGGAAAGGAAACAAAAACTAAAAGAAGGCAATAGATGCTGATATTTCAGGGAGAACGAGCTAATGTACCCCAAACTTCTAGAAATCCCTGTAGTTAATGAGGAGTTTGTTTACTGACTGATGGTGAAAACAAAGTAATCCCTGTGGTATCTATTCTTTGTCTTTGTCTTGGAGACATCTTGGTTCTTGATGATAGTGTTATGCTGAGCTTGGTCTGTGTTGTTCTCTAAAGATTGTCCCCTCGTCTTGTAGTGGTGGAAGTACTTGTTGACAAAAAGAAAGCTGATTTTAGCTGGAGTTTGGTCAGCAGGTGGCCTGTCACACTCCAGTCCTGGCATATATGTTTTTTTTTAATATATGTGTGTCTCTAAAAAGATATATATATTTCCAGCCTACTCTAGAGACAGGCCTTTGGATTACTGTGTTTGTAATATTTTGTAAAGGTTCTTGGTTTAATTGCCAACGTTACTGAATTCTACCTGTCATCGAGTGTCTGTCATGACACTTAAGCACTGCAGTGAATCAGTCACTGACTTCCAGGGTAGCGTAGATGATGAGCTAAGTCCTTTGCTTTAATGTTTTCCAAACCACATTTTTATTGCAGTGTATACTGGTATTAGGCCACGCAGAATACATTTTAAAATACTTGAGAATATATGATATTACTCAGGTAATGGTTTTTAATGTTGTTGGTGTGAAAATACGTTTGCAAGTGGTAGGGGACAGACGCATGCAGAAATGCTCAATTAACCAGTGTTTGAGTGTGGACTTTTTTTTGTTGTTTGCTTGTTTGTTTCCTTCTTTTCTTTTCTGGCTGTGTCTGCAGCTTGTTTTCTGTGGCAGGCTTGCAGTGAGGCTGCCTGGCTTTAATTGCATTGTTATGCCCTCTAGTGGGTATCGAGCACTCTTTGCGAGTCAGAGTGATATTATTTAAAATGTAAAATACCTAGTAACAAAGCAGTTACGGGTCAGTGCTAGATGAAGTGTGCATAACGTATACACAGTGATTAAATGAATGTGCTGTGATGCTTAGGTGATCTTCCCTGTTTGTGGATCAGCATTTTTCTGTTCCACTTGTAAACAATTACATGTTTGAGGCTCTCTGCACGTGACTCTCATGTATGACAGATTGCAAAAGCAGATGTCACGGATGTACTACAGCTCTTTTTTCCCCCTAGTCACTGTAACCTTGTTCTCAATGAATCACCAGGATGACTGTATTTTTACATGGCATCCATTTTCGCAGACACTTCTGTTCATCTCAGCACTGTAGATGCTTTAGCCAGCATTGTATGTGATTATATAGGTTGTAGAGATATGTAGGAATTCCCGGGGCTGTTAATGTAATGCCTGTGCCTTTTGGGATGTGGGCTGTTCAGAAGAATCAAAATGTAATGGATGATGTTTGTGGTTGAATTTTAGTATACATTAAATATTACTTTTGCAGGCTGTCGGTCAATAATGTGGAAACAAGGACTGATGTGAAGGCTGTGCTTCAGTTTTAAAATTTCACTTGGAATGCTGTAATTACTTCCTTCTAAGAACAGCTGGCCTATTTATGAAGCAATTTAGCTCAAGAGTGCTTCAGTTTTTTTGCTTTTAGATCGTAAATTTCTATTTTAAAATAATAAGCAGTATACTAAAATACACTTACTTTTTATCACCATGTGCATGGGTAGCAAAAAGACATCTAAGTCTGATTTGTTCAAAATATGGTAGCTAGCTTACTTCCTGTTATAGCAAATTATTTGTAAATTCAATCAAGTAACTTAAATGAACATGTGGTATTTTAAAATATGGTTTTCATCTCTAATAATTATTTTTGCCTTATCTTATGCTATTGAAACATGTATAATTCTTATATTTAAGTTCAAATATGTTTGAGCTTTTATATTATTTATTTTATAAAATTTTAATGTCACTGAATTTTAATTGATTATTTGATTCCTAAATAATTTCCCAATAGGACTGTTCATGTGCTGTTTCTTTAAAGTTTATGTCCTTTTCTGCTGCCTGAGTGGACTTTGGAACAGAAACTAGAAAAGCTGAACTTGCAAGGCAAACAAAATTCTAAAAGCAAGATTATTGAGAGCAACAAGTTAATATGATGGGAAAGTTGCATCTGGAGATATAAAAATAAAAATAAAGAAAATATGTTTTCAGAAAATAAAATTTTAAAAATTATTCTATATAATTGGAATATAATTTTAAGTACAATTAAAATGGCAAGCAACATTTAAATCCTTATTTTTTTCAAAACTTGCAATGTTGAATTTAAACATTTTCTTAGGTAAAATCAGTGGCTTTGTTCAAAACTCAGCAAGGTCAAAACCACACTTTCTCTTGCCTGTTGAAGATTATATCCTATTATTACAACTGCAGTCTTTTGTAGGTTCTTGTTTATATTGGAAAGTTGCACTCTCTGGATTTGGTATGTGAATAAGGTTGGGATTTGTTTCGTTAAAGCCTGACTACTTCTTGTCTAAGAACTTAAGTCTTAACTACATTTTAAAATCAAAGCACAGGCAGGAACTCACTTTTTTATTAGCCTAAGTGTGAAGAATATGTTTAATGTGTATGGATGTAATGAAACTTCTATAGAGCAATAGGGGAGTCTTCTGGGGATTGTGGAAAACTTGAAAATCCTAAATTACTGCCTTAGAGCTGGTATGATACTTTGGGCAACTTGATGGCAGCAGTGTTTATAATGCAACTATAAAGATATGATTTAGAAATGGCAAGTTTGTTACATGGCAAGAGAGGATTGTTTGGGTTCATTGTTCCACTGTCAAAGAGAAATCAAAAACAAACTTTACATTGAAATTACATGCTATGAAATACTCCTATCATAGAAACTAGGTACCTTTTGTGCTTTTACTGGCAGCCTGTTTTCAGTTTTCTTCAAGTACTGCCAGAAAAAGAACAGATTAACTTGTGTTAGTATTCTGATGTTTATAAGAGTAAGTTAGCAGCCATTTTTTTGTATAGTGCAAAAATACAGATTATATATAGCCACGACAGAGCAATTCTGAAAGCTAGGTAGTGTGAAATTGCAATGGAGTTGATATAGTTGAAAGTGTCTATTTTTTTGTGTGACTATAATTAATTTCCTGGTAGCACCAAAGTGTTTTTATTTGTTAGTTGCAAAATTATGGATGAGATTTAAAAAAAGTTATGATTTTTAATTTTTATTTTTTTGTTTTCTAGTGTCTTAATGAGATCCTGGAGTCTGCTGATGCACCTCTGGAAGTCACAGATGGATTTATCCAATCGATTTCTTTATCTGTCCCGTGGGGGTCGTTGCTGCAGGATAACTGTGCATTAGAAGTAAAAGGATTAGAGATGGTCTTCAGGCCAAGACCAAGGCTTGGTAGGCTTATTTTGTTTTTATTTTAGAAAAGGAGATTCTTTACAGATTTTCAGAGTCAAAAGTCTGCCCTTGCTTTAGTCAATTCTTAGCCTTATTTAAAATGTCATTTAGCTTCCATACATGAATGATTGAGAATTAATAAAAAAATAAACTGTCAGGTATTTGTCAGTCGGTTGACAGCTCAGTTAGTTGTTGCTCTGTTAAATAATTTAAAATGCTTATAATATTCCTACTGTTGTACGTCTTCCAAGCTTCTTTCAGACCTGTGGAAATGGAAGTGTGGGAAGGAGTTTTTGCAGTTTTTGGGTGGTGTTTGTGCAGTTCTTTGAGGCAGTGTTAGTAGTTGGCTGTTGGATGGCAGCAGGACAACATCATGGTGTAAGACTGTGGGGGTGTTATGGGAGGTTCTGTCTTTGCTTCAGGCTAAAAGGTGCATCTTCTTGTATATTTAGAGAACAACAAATGTGATTTAATTGCTATTGCAGTGTGAAATAATGACTTTTAAGTACTCTAAATACATACTAACTTTGGTTATAATGCTGAGGGTTGTCTGAGTTCTTCTGGCTTGTCGGTATCCAGATGCTTGTTACTGATCTAGTTTAGATTGTCCTGGTGATAAATTTTTACTGGTCATCAAGCTTCCATAAATTCTGTGGAACACTTAGTTCATTTTTAGTTGTGAAAATTGTTTGAATGTCTGAAGGATTTTAACTTGGCTTCCTTCTTGTAGTGTAAAGAAAGTGGAAGAAAACATTTTTTTAAACGTAAGAAGAAAAAAAAGGATGTGTAAAACCTATTTCTCATCTTATGCTAGTTACCTTAAATGAATTACTTGCTTTCATGTACTCTACATTTCATCTGTAGTTGTTTAACTGGAATTAAGTTTTGAGATATATTACTTTCTGATGTAAGATTATTGCTTTGAAGGAATGCTAGTATCAGGAAGAAACCTTTATTTCTTCACCTGCATCCAGTTAGTTCTCTTTGATGTACAGTGCTTTATAGTACACCAAATAGTGTAGAAAAAACCCCATGGTGCTGGTTTTATCACACATCTATAGCCACATGGAGCTTTCCAGACCTGAATGCTTAACTGAAATGTTTTGCCTGTTTAACGTGCTTGTATGTGAGCTAGTTTCATTATTGTCTGCCTATGCTAGAATGTGATAGTTGAATTTGATTAACTTTTCTAAACCATAGTTTTATAGTATTTGCTCACAATGGCCTTGGCATTAGCTGATAGGAATGCATTGTCAATTAAGTTAATCTGGTTGATGAAAAACTTGTTCAGCTTAATACCTGCTGTGCTTTTGGATTTTATTATGTTTTACTTACTATGTCAGGTCTCTGTTAGGCATTTAAAATGTGTTTTAATGTGCTAAGATAACATTTTAAACCTTGCTTAGTGTATCTCTGTGCAGGATATGTTTCAAGAGGAATAAGAAACTTTGAAATAATTCTTAAAGATTGGGCTTACTTCCTTTTGTCAATTATGTCTGCAAAAACATACCAATATAGTAAAAGAACCCCAGAAATTTTTTAATTGCTTAAATTAGTTAAACCAGGGCTGAAAATTGTTTACACTGTCGATTACCTGATTTTTTCTTGTTTTCAAGAAATCTTACCAGTGCAGTCTAAACAGATGACATTAATTTTAAAGTAATAAAGTCTATAATGAGAGATTATGACTGAATTTGTTTTTAAGTGTAACTTCTTACTAAGTTGTTGAAACTCTTTTCTGGATGTGCCAAATGTATTGCTGTGTTTTGTCTTTATAGTTTCATGAAGTCCATGTTTAATTTATTAAGACTTATTTTACTCCACAGCATCTGGTTCTGAGCCTATGTATTGGTCAAGTTTTATGACCAGTAGCATGCAGCTTGCAAAAGAGTGTCTTAGCCAAAAATTGACAGATGAACAAGGAGAAGGGTCCCAGCCTTTTGAAGGACTTGAGAAATTTGCAGAAACTATTGAAACAGGTATGAATCAATTATTGAGATTTGAATTAATATCTGAGATTTAATTGATTTGTTATATCTCAGTTGTACAAAATGACATCTCAACTGCCATGACTTATATGACTAATTTTCACTTGTTAGCATTGCTTGTAAAATCTAAAGAGGAATGTAGGACAAGTGATCTTGATTTTGAAGTGGGGGAAAAAAGCCTCACTTACTTCCTAAGGTATTTGTATACTTCCCTCAGTGGACAGATTGAACTCTCTTTCAGGGCAAATTGGTCCAAGCTGAATAAATCCAGCTAAATCTGTGTCTGAGGGATTGCTGACATGTCTTAGTTTTGGAGATGGCTGTGTAATTCATCAATTGCTAATAGTGATACTGTTGAAGGAGAAATGGAAGATGTTTCTTCAGCTGTGTTTGTGCAAAGCTGACCTGTTATGTTGTATGAATGTCCATAATCACACCATATTGGTAGAAGTACTTCAGAAACTGTTTTTTGTTGGAGGTGGTTTTTCTAAGTGCACAAAACTAGGGGCTTATGACTGCGTTATGTGGAGGAGAACCTTGTGCAGAAATGTCTGAGCTAAGGGAAATGTTTAAAGTCCCATCTGGAGATGGAATTATTCAGTCCAGGCAGCATGCTGATGCAGCAATGCTTAATAGTTCAGATATGGTGCACAATGAAGATGTTACTTTCCTTAAGGATCATCCACACTGAGCTACAGGAAAACTTGGTTTGAACTGTCACTTGCTCAAATGTCTGAGCCTTAGAGAGCAGTTGTATGCTATGGATATACATATTGGTCATTTAATAGGAGTTTATATTGAACTCTTGTTACCTTATTAAACTCAATTGATAATTTCCACTGAAATAAATATTGAGAGCTTAAAATCAGAGACCACTTAATATGGTTACAAAAGTAATCATTCAGTAAGTTGACTTAATAGTCTACACTGTATTTTTTATGTTTTCCCTTTTAAGTTCTAAGAAGAGTGAAAGTTACCTTTTTGGATACTGTGTTACGAATAGAACATGTGCCTGAAAACTCTAAAAGTGGAACTGCGCTTGAAATCAGAGTTGAAAGGTAATTTTTTTTTTTTTAAATCTGTGGATTTTTTTTTCCTTGAGGGACTTCTTGCCTTTTCCTGTAAAATACATTTTACTCATACACACAAGTTCTTAGTATATAGTTAGACAATTGCTCCTGAGCACCTCTTTTATAATGTTTGTGAGCATTGTCTTCACTCAGATTCCACTTAGCATGTTTATGCTAAAATTATTTAACCATCAAATTAGAAGAGTTCTGTTTTTTCCCAATGTACATTTTCATCAGCTTCTACAGTTAATGAATAACATTTCTCAGACGTTCAACAGCCAGTGTATATTGTTAACCAGTCAGGCCATGTGTACAATTAGAAAGGGAACTGACCCTTTTGAGTAAGATACTTTAAATCTTTTTAGAAAAAAGGTATAGTCCTGAAAAAAACCCCAAAGCCCTGAAAGAATTTAGGTTCTATGTGAGCTTTCAAAAGAGCCCATGTGAATTCTGTGATTACTTTGAACATGAATACTGTACATGTTCTTAATGTAGATTATTTTCAACCTATGGGAGAGTGTAATCATACTTTCTTGCAAAGTATGGAGATCAGTATCAAATAAAACTGATGCTTTCTGAGAATTGCTAATGAAGTATATTTAGTTTTAAACATTTATAAGCTTCAGGTTATTGTGTTCTCTGAGGTATGTTCACATTGGAAGCATGTCTTGGTTTTCTGATGGCGTCCCATAGAGTTAAGATTTCCACCCATTTCCACCCATTCCCAGAGAGTGGTGGATTTTCATTTCATGACAGTGAACAGCACTCTAAAAGTATGAAGAGAGACACCATGTACAAACTTAAAGGTTAAAAGGCACAATTTGCATGCACCCACTGTCTTAATTTCCTTTCTTTTGCCTCCCAGAACTATGTACTGTGATGAAACTGCAGATGAGTGCTCTGGAATTAATGTTCATCAGCCCACAGCTTTTGCTCACAAATTACTGCAGCTCTCAGGTGTCTCTTTCTTCTGGGATGAGTTTCCTGCATCAGCAAAGTCCTCCCCAGTGTGTTCAGCTACACAGCTGGTAAAAATAAATACATTATATAAGGGTGTAAATTGATGAAAGAATAGATTGTTATGCTAATATATTAGATTAATTCTGAAGGATCCAGGAGTTGAACTTGTATTTAAATCTGTGTTTGGGAAGTTTTATAATCAGTTCCTGTTGATTTTGAGGAGAGGCAAGGAAATGGACTTTAGGACTGAGTAGAAATTAGGATGTATTGTCCTGGAACCTGGTTGCAACTTTAAGAACTAGAAATTTAAGGACCCTGCAATTCGCTATTCTGTGGAGACTTGCTCTTCTTTTTTCAAAGGCCTAATGCTTCACATTCTATGTGCCTTGTTTTTCACAGTTATCTGTATGTGTTTTTATAAATTTGTCAAATTTATAGTTTGTAAAGTGATTATTTGTGTGATAAGCTTATTTTAAATGCTTGTTTTGCATTTTTTTCCTAAGAAATGGGATACTTTCTTATTCCTTTATCTGTAACTTTTTAAGGCAACGGAACCAAAGCTTTCACCTAGCTGGAATCCAAAAATCATTTATGAGCCACATCCACAATTAACAAGAAACTTGCCAGAAATTACTCCTTCTGACCCTGTACAGATCTGTAAGCTGATTGGTAGAATGGAGTTAAGCCTAACATTAAAACAAAATGAAGTACTTCCTGGAGCTAAGGTTAGTCATGCTTTCCTGGTGTCTAATTAAATGAGTAGTTCTGTAGAATTTTTTTTTTCTAGTACGTATGAAAAAGGTGTAATATTCTCAGGGGAACAGAATTGCTGTAGTTTGCATGTTGATTCTTTATGTTCTAACCTAATAAATATATATAAAAAGACCTTTTTATGGTAGTCAGATGAGTCAGAGCATGCTGAAATCTGTTAAATGAGAATTCCTGTATGTTAGAGAGAGACTGAATTTAAGTGTTCAAAAAACAAGTAAACATGGTAGTGAGTACATAAGTAAAGCTGTGTAATATATTCCCCTTCTCTCCAGTTTTTAAACTGGCTGTTGACTTGTTTTGTGTAGCGTACCATATTTTGTAGAAAGCATAGTTTCTACTGCAGTGGAGAAGGATTTTTTTTTATGTCCAGCAATTTCTAGTCAATCTTTAACTGTTCTTGTTTATTCAGTTGAGAGTCCTTGAAAAGTAAAACAAGATTTCCTTGGTGTAAAATAGAGAAATGCTGCCAGTTTCAAAAGTATTAATACACAAAACAGAAGACCTTTATTGTTTTAAGGTCTGTTTCAAAAGGTGTTTACTTGAATATCTCATCATTAATAAGTAAAACTAACTTTGTTTTTGATTACTTTGGGAATTACTAAAGAAAAAAATAGCAGATTAATGGAATTATTGATTTTTTTTTTTCTGTTATGAGATTGTGTATTTAATTTAAGCTGATAGTCAGTGAAACATCTGCATTTATCCTGTCAAGCTACAGGTTGGAAGAAACACAAAATTATGTTTCTAGTTGTTTTATAGAAGATACTGGTGTAATGTTTTTTCCACCATAAAAATCTATTATGCAAATAACTGATTCGAGTAATGTAAAGAAAAATTCCTTGAGTGTTCTTGACAGCATTCTTTCCTTTTCTTTTTAGTTGGATATAGATGGACAAATAGATTCTGTACATCTGTTTCTGTCACCAAGGCAGGTTCATCTTCTGTTGGACATGGTAGCAGCTATTGCTGGACCAGGCAAGTATTACAAGAAACAAAAAAAAACAATTTTGCAA